>JZKD02S0898763.1:141016-166959 GCA_000966675.3 Picea glauca
GTTGGGTTTGTATACTCCACTTCCGGTTCCTTCTCGTCCTTGGGAAAGTATTTCTATGGACTTTGTAGGAGGTCTACCTATGTCTAGACAAAATCATGATTATCTTTATGTTGTGATTGATCGATTTAGCAAAATGTGTATTTTGATGCCTTGTATGAAGCAGGTTACAGCTAAGCAAATGGCACAATTGTTCTTTCAAAATGTTTGGGTGCATTTTGGATTCCCTAAATCCATTATTTCTGATCGGGATTCTCAATTTGTTGGAAGTTTTTGGTTGAGTTTATGGGCACTCATGGACACCAAATTGAAAAAGAGCACATCTTTTCATTTGCAAACAGATGGTCAGACAGAAGTGGTAAATCTAACAATGGTGCATATTCTTCGTGCTTATTATAGCAAGCATCCTAAACATTGGGATGAGCATTTACACTACATTCAACATGCTTACAATCGAGCTAAGCACTCCTCAACTCAAACGTCCCCATTTGAAGCATGTTTTGGCTATTTTCCCAAATCTCCTTTAGATTTTATCTTTGGGAAGGATATTTCTATTGATGGTCAATATGACATTGATAGGGCAAAAAATTTCATTGAACAAATACAGTCAATACATCAAATGGTGCAAGAGCAGTTGGAAAGGAGTCAAGCCAAGTACAAAACGAGACATGAGAAACATCGTGTTGATCATAGTTTGCAAGTTGGATATGAATTTTGGCTTTACATCAGTAAGGGGAGGCTTAAAGGAGAAGGTAAAAAATTTAAACCAATTCTATATGGTCCTTTCACGATTATCGACAAGATTGGTAACAATGCCTTTCGTTTAGATTTGCCTCCTCATATGCAAATGTATGCAGTTGTTAATATTAAGAATTTGAAATTGTATGAGCCTCCTTTGATTGATGATCAAGGAGATCATGTTCAGATTCCTTCTATAGATGATTTTTCCCCAGAATATCTTACAGAACTGCATGAAGACACCATCCTTGACAGAAGAATGCGAACTTCAAAACGAGGAAATGTGGAGTATCTTTGAGTTGGTCTTAAAGGTACAAATCCAAGCAAAGACAAGTGGATTGAGGTTGTAAAGGTGAGGGAGCTATACCCTCATCTTCAGATAGACTGAAAATAGTCTTTTGGAGGTCCAAAAGATTTCCAATGGGGAGGTGTGATCCCGGGGATCAAATTTTGCTCAAAATTCAAAGTGCTCAGAATTACTTCAAATCGAACAGGATTGTAGGCCTCGTCATTACGAACCCAACACAACTTTTTTGGGTTCAAACAGATGTTGGGAGCAAGAGATATCGCATTCTGTTCAAAATGACAAACAAGCAAAAAAAAGGGGTGTTGATTGTACAGTCCGTACGGACGCTGATGTGGCAGGCCGTATGACACGTGGTAGGCAATTGTGTGGATAGTTGGCATATTACGTGGAATGTTTTCAATGAACGGGATGGCGACACATGGCCTAATCAATGGCTGCCACGTGTCACACACATATTGGTTTAAAATTTATGCATTCAGCAAGACTCGACCCCGCGACCTCCGGGCAGGGGAAGAGACTTGGGAAGGGTTGCTGACCAGTGCGCCACCACATGTGCCTTGTAATATAAATGGTGCACATTATATTTATGTTGATATGTATTATATGGTAGGCGCGGACCGGGCCAAGGCTTAGCCCCGACCCCCAATCCCGCATATATACAATGTGACCACATTACTATATGCGCACTCTATTGTATAGCCCTTTCATTTGAGTCATTGATCGCATGGTATGTGATGTGACCACGGGCACGCCTTTGTTTATAAATGTTTGAACTTTGGCCCTTTATTTATATTCGTGAGGTCGTATGGCGCTTCACATGCCCATGGGCCTCAAATGGTTAAGGGCCAGCGCGTAACCGTGTGACAGTTTGTATCGATCGTGCGGTTGCGCCTGGTGCTAAGTTTTTATGCTTAAATATGCGTGTGGGATAGGTTGAGTGAACAAGGGTGCATTTTGTAGATGCAGAGACAACAAGTTTGAAGGGGGGACTTCCAAGAATCCTATCTTCTTCAATTTTTGGCCAAACGAGGCGCCGAAAAAGACCAACTAGGGGTTTTTGGACGTTCTGAAGCCATTGGAGCAGTCTATTTGGCATTTTGAGCATTGTAAAGCACATTTTTGAGCACTTTGAGAAAATAATACAAATGATCTATTGGAAGCTGGACCGGGAGATGTAGCCCAAGAGAGGGGTGAAATCCTTTATCATTTGTTGTGTTATGTGTTTTCTGTTCACTATTTTTGCTATTGTTTATATGCATCTTGAATGAGTAAATCCTATTAAATTTGTGTTGCAAAGTTGATCCATTTGCATTTTAACACATAAAATTTAACTTGCAAATATTTTCAAGAATACAAGTCTTCTTCATTTTTAGATCAAACCTTTACCACATCCAGTGGTATGCATTCAATCATATAATCATGTGATTTTTTAACATATCTCTGGCTGAGGAAATTCTTACCAAAATTTCCTTTCAACAATTATGCAAAAAGAGTGATAAAAACTCATACCTGCATGGCTGCCATTAAAAATTATACTACCTGAATATCTGATAGCAGTAGAAGCTTTCATGCTTCTTTTATCAAACTTATAACCAACACTTTAGCTCTGACGCAGACCTCTGGCCCTCGGGCCAAGATCCGCACAGGATCATTCTAAATTCTCCTCGAGCCGAAGCGGCTCCTTTGATTCCTTGCTGGAACCTCCAATGAATCCCATCCATAGGTCCTTCATGAAAACCCGCCCTGTGCAACTTGATTCCAGGAGCGAGCCTCACATTTCCATGCGACCACAAACTTACCTTAGTGCAAGCGCCTCTCACAACTCATGAGTTTGTGAGTCGAAGTCCCTCAACTCCTCTTTCTCCAGACGCCAATACCCGAGATGTGATATGGGTATGGCTCCTCCTTGTTAGTGCCTTCCACACATAACCACCAGCTAGGGCTAAGTGCTAGCACTACTCACAACTCGTGACTTTGCGAGTTGGAGTGTTGAGCCCTCATGCTCCCCCGTTGCGAATCCACGAGACATGAAAGTCAGCGATGAGTTGACTCCTTTCCAGGAGATGTGTGTCTAGCACCTGTCACCCGCTTCCCCTTTCTCTGGGCACTTATTTTTACGCCACCTGTCAACCACACGATCCCCACCTAATGGATGTGCCATGTGTTCTATGAGCCCTCGGCACTCAGCACTTCGTGACCTCGCAGTCAAAAATAATTTCTTTCAACCCCCGATACGCGATACCACGCGGAGGTTTTGATCCAACAGTTCTCCCGTGGCTTAGATCCAATAGTTTGGATCTCCATCCCTTCTCCTCATGACTCGGAACTTCATGGAACCAATAATTTGGTCTACCCTCAGAACTCACGAACCTCGAATTCGCGATTTCTTGAATGAGATCAACGACTGTCGTTAACCTGGATCTGACAGTCGCTATCCTTTTTTAGCTTCATAGTATCAGAAGATACTCAGCCTTAATCCCCTTGCTTCTCTGCAAGATCCAATGACTCTCACAACTTCGGCACTTCCTCCATGAAGTGTCTCCATCGTCCATACAACTCCTCTCCTTTCCGACCTCCCAGAGGTTAAACTCTGTGCGCCTTCCTCCAGATCCGATGAATATCGGTTATTTGCACTAGATCTGATGACCCATATCTCTACCTCTCTAGTTGATCTAATGACATCTATGCTCCCTCCTAAGATTTAGAACTTATTCCTTCCCCTTGGAATATTTTTCGAAGTTTCAAAGGCCTTGACCTTTGCTTCCCCTGCGAGCTCAATTCCTTTGAATCTCGCCTGTGTTCTAGGAATGTTGTCCCTCCTGAGCTTTGTCGACTGTGAAACCTCAAAGGGTTTCTCGACCTCCTGCTCCTCTTTGTTTTTACTCTATGCACAACAGCACTATCCTTCCTGAGCTTCAGAACTTGAACCTATAAGGGATTCAACCCTTTCCTTCTCCTTCAAATGGAGATTGGTGCCCTCTGGAAACTTCTTTCTCAAGCACGCTTTGCTGAGCCTACAGGGTGTTGAGTAACCCTATGAGTGTCTTCCTGTGACACTTCTCCTATCTCAAAACTCGAAAGAGTTCCTTCTGTGCACACTTGCACCAACTCGATGCCCTTCCTGGCAAAGTTCTCTAGAATCCTCAGTGACTCTGTCTTCTCACTGAACTCAAAATAGAGTTCTCCTCAATGCATCCTGTGCATTTTCTCAATGCCTTCTTGGCAAAGTCTCACAGAATTCTTAGAAATTTTGTCTTCCTTCTCGACACTTCTCCTTCCTTTGATCTCAGAATAGAGTTATTTTGTGCACTCTATGCACTTGCTCAATGCCCTCCTAGCAGAGCTTCCACAGAACCCTCAGTGATTCTATTTTCTCAGTGTTGTCCTCTACACAGTCTTACCTCCAAGGATTCCTACCATCCTTTCAGGTTCTCAATGACTTCTTTCCAAATATCTTGGCGTTAATTCTTTTGGACTTGACTTCCTCCCTAACTTGAAGGATTTTGAATATTTTGAAGGCTTCGATGGTGTTTTCCAAAAGACTTTATGGTGCCATCCTGGCACCCTCTACGCTCGTCTCCTGGAGTCTTTCGAACTTAAAACAAGTTCCCTCTATAAGCACTCCTTGCCCTGGATATGCACACTCTACATACAAAAGTTCTACCCTATCTCTTTTGAGCTTCGTTTTCTGAACTTGAAGCATTATGTGTCTCTTCCATTTCTTTACACTTTGTGGCAATTCAAATCAGTTATGGCACTCGTCAACCTTCTGCAATACAAATGCACAAACAACTAGAATTTGTGAGGCCTTCATTTCTTGACAATTCCTTCATCATTCATAAACAATCCAATTTAGGAAAATGTTTCAATTTCATGAATTTTCCGAGATTTGCTCGGCTCTGTACTTTTGGGTGATAGATCCCTCTTTCTTAGTCCCTACCCATGTGAAAAAGGGTCATGACCAAGTGCTAGACTACTAGGTACTACTTAGGTCTTTGGCCTTCGAAGAGTTTAAGGCACACAGAGCTATCTCCCAGAGTTTCTATTTACCCAATTCATGTAAATTGGGTGGATCGACGGTCTACGTTTACCCAACATCCAATGGTTTAAATCCGTTGCGGTTCTTCCATCTTCGAAGATTTTGGGACTTTGGGTTTTGGGGTTTTGGTCCACGAGGCTCTCACACTCTCTTTCAGGTTTTGGGTCTTCGGTACCCGAGAGTTCATGATGCAGTGACTCCCAACCCCTTGTCACTCCAACTCCCAAATTTCAAAATTTTGATTTACTTTATTCTTCGGGCCCACAGTACGACTGTCGCCCTTAACCATGGTGGCACGTGGCATGCTCAGGAGGGTCCACATCACCTTCAGTGACATCATCGGGTCCCATCATTCTCGCCTGTCTTCTCGACTCGTTGGCATGTGGTGCACATCCATGTGTCCACGTCCATTCCAATCGAAAATCCAACGGTTAGACTTTTCTTGGATCTACTGTGCAGATCCTTTCAGCGTTTCTGGGTTTTGAGCATCGGGAGTTCATGCATCCACACATCTCAAACTTCCATTCACCAAAATTATGAAATTACTGTCTACTCTTCCACTTGATCCAATGGTCAAGTTCCTCTCTTACGATCTACGGTGTAGATCGTTTCGGGATTTCGCATACCGTGATTTCCACACTCTTGTGCAACTTCAAAGGGTTTTAAACCTCATGCACGTTCTTCAGATTTGACAGTCGTGAGGGTTCTCCTTTCTTCCCAAAAAGATCCTACGGCTCCAACACTTCATACTTTGAGCTCTCTCTCTCTCCCGGTGGCCATATACCACACCGGCTACAGTTCTAAAATACCGCTAAACCTCCCGAACTTTATAACATGGTCAAGTGACTCCTTGACACTCAGGAACATTTTGGGGTTTGAAATTGGCCCTCCCGACACAATTTCTTCTCAAAAATTTCGGTCCGAAGACAACTTATCCAACCCATCTAGGCTTAGCGTTGAAACCTTGGCTCTGATACCATACTGTAACACCCCATTTCGGGTCGGGAAGGCGCTACTTCGCGGAATAACAATACTCATTCTTAATTTTATATATATATATATATATATATATATATCAGGCATTTAAAGCAGGTTAAACAGAGAACTCAGAGTAAGCATAAGAATTACTGCTATTATAAATAATCAATGGCTTTAAAATTAATACATATGCACAACAGAATACATGATAATTATAAATACACAGACATGTAGAAACATAATTAAAACATCATCTGGAACTTATCTCTGAAATGGTGGTAATTCCACCAACCAGATGCAGGCCTTCCATGAACCTCCCAGCCTTAGACCACGCTGCTCTTCAAGCTCAACAGTGGGTCACCCCCGGGCTGGGACTAAGCTCCACCCCAAGGCAAGGAATCCTAGACTAGGCTGAGGTTATAGGGAAAACACACAGTCACAAGGAAGGATTCTCTCCCAAGAACCACTTATGCCCACTGCCCACAGACTCTCCTTCCCCACATGCCTGTTCCACCCCAGGAGTATACACCTTCTCTGTCACCTAGATAGTCCTTCAACTGCTAACCTCCCCTGCCTTGGGTTTTCAGCAACAGACCGAACCGGAAGTCTCCGAGCTCTGTGGCAGCTATAGGGTTCCTTCTAGGAGTTCTCTCCTTCCTCTGCACACTCTCTCACCTGGAGAGAGTCGCTCACAGGCCCAACAACCTGTTCTTCCAACTTCACCACCTCTCTCACTTGGAGAGAGTGTTGTACTAACTATCCAACAAGCCACACGCAGTGCCAGCACTGCATGGCCACAACAACCAACGGGGAAAATAGACACGGGCTTTCCAAATAGGCTCAACAATGACAGGATGGTCTCATGGTTATGGCTTTGGGATAGAGACTCCATGCACGGGCTCGATATGCTCAGATAGAGGATGCATCAACTTTCTAGAAATCAACACACCGACTCCTAGTTCAGAGGATGTACAAGGTATCTCTTGCGGAGGTCGGACGAGTTCACGCTCAGGCAATCAAGGGTCGAATGGAGGAGGAACCCCCCAACATGGCTGATCTCAGACGCTTTATTTTCATGTGCCTGGGTTGACACTTGTCACCCATGCAACTGTGTGCGTTCCATTCATTTGGAAGTTACTTGTCCTTCCAAAAAAACTTAGGATAAAGCATATTATTCACATTCTTTTTGGAATAATATTAAAATATTATTCCCAAGGCTTAAGCTCTTAGGATTAGCCCCTAGGATCAACACTTAGCCCCTCTTCCCACCTTCCATCCCCTAATCCCTTGCCCACTCTGTGGAAGCTTAGTCCCCCATCACTCATTCATCGTGGTCAGTCTGCATGAAGCGGTGTTTATAATTTTATTAATGTTCTACATAGATACATGTACAAAATCAGGCTCTTGGCCTTCAACACTTAGGCTCTCTGGCCTAATAATCACATAAGACCACCAACTTATATTAGCTTGGCTCACCAGCCCATAAAACATAATTACAATTCATTTCATAAACATGATTTACAACAGAGCTTGGCCTTGGGGACATTACAGTAACACACTTGTGTGTGTGTAAGATTTCCTGTGGGGAAATCAAAGAGTCAATTAGACTTGAATGGGAAGATTAAAAAATGATCCTAAGACTGGGAGGTCGTGCAGAACCTGCTGAGGCAGGGGGTGTTGCGCCAATGTTTATTTGTCATCCGCACATAGAGGAGTTGTCAAGAAAATCATTTGGGCATTTTCTTCATGAGGGAGAAAGAGCCGAGACATTTGCAGTCCTTGAGTTGTGTAAAGGAGGTCGTGGAAAATGGTGAAAGTAGCGAGTTCTAGGTTTGAGGTGGAGAAATTTACTGGAAAGAACAACTTTGAGTTGTGGAAGCTAACAATGTGGGATTTGCTGGTGCAACAAGGATTTCACAAAGCATTGGATGGAAAGAGAAATAAGCCAGTGGGTATGTTGGATGATGAATGGGAAGATCTCAATGCAAGGGGTATCTACACCATTCAGTTGTGTCTAGCTGGCGATGTCCTCTTCAATATCGTGGGAGAGAAAATAACAGTTGGACTATGGAGCAAAGTGGAGAGCCTCTACATGACGAAACGAATCTACCTGAAGAGGCAACTATAAAGTCTACTGAATAAAGAAGGTACCAATATTGTTGATCATTTAAATGTATTTAATACTCTCTTATGTCAATTAACTAGTATGGATGTAAAAATAGATGAGGAAGATAAGGTAGTGACATTGTTTTGTTTTTTGCCTCAGTCTTGGGATCATTTAGTCACTCCTATTGGCTTTAGCTCAGCAAACACCCTTGAGTTTGACTCTGTTGTGGGCGCCTTGTTATCTAAAGAGGTGAGGAGAAAATCCAGTATAGAAACCTCCACAACAGAAGCATTGGTGGTTAGAGGTCGATCCAAAAAAAGAGGGGAATTGGAAGGTACATCCAGATCTATGTCAAAGGAAAATAAAAGTGAACATGTTGGTATTGCACTAAATCAGGGCATCTCAAGAAAGATTGTTGGAAGAGAAAAGAATCCAAGAAAGACTCTCGTAAGGAAAAAAAACTGGTTTAGTCAATTTCACGTATGGTTGATGAAGTTTTATATGTCTATAGTATTTCACAATATCAAGAAGAATGGTTGTTAGACTCTGGTTCTTCCCAGAACATGTGTTCACATAGAAGTTGGTTTTCTTCTTACCAATCTATAGATGATGGTCTTGCTTTTACGAGAAACAATATTTCTTGTAAAATTATTGGGATTAGGAACATTAAGATTAAAATGTTTGATGGTATTGTAAGAACGTTGATGGATGTTAGACATGTACTAAGCCTTAAAAATATTTTAATTTCTTTGGGAGTTTTGGATTCTAGGGGTTACAAGTTTACAGGTCAAGCTGGAGCACTGAAAGTGTGCACGTGCATCTTGGTGGTTATGAAGGATACAAAGATTGGAAACCTTTACAAATTTGAAGTAAGCACTCAAGTAATTGAAGCAATGGTGGTATCTAAGGAAGCACAATCCAACAACAAAGTAATCGATTATTTCGGCCTTAAATCCAAACCAACAATAAGCACAATGTGTCATTTGGGCAAAGAGGAAGAACAAGCTTCTATCAAACTTTTAATACAATGAAAAGCTAACATACATATTCATTGTCTTCTCAAGTAAAAGGAGTGCCATGGATGAAGCTTCACCGGTAAAGGGGATATGGTTCGTAGAGCCTTGTTATCGCATAGTTTATAGCTTGGGCAAAGCCCAACCCAAGGAACAAGTGTGTGCCACAACTAGGGACACCTGTCACTGTCACCTCAATAGATATCCCCCTCATTTTAGTGATGGACAATTCCAACATAAGGGAGGCTTCCCAGGTGACCCTAGGGGGATTGCAAGTGGAGAGGATGAGAGCTGAAAGAAATACCCCTATAGGTCACAATGAAAAGGTTCTAGGGGCTTGATAGATGATGATTATCAATCAAGGAAAAGTTTCCAATGGAGCATACCTGCAAAACAAATGTTGGAAAACCAAAACCAAGACAATATATGATGAAATGAGCCCTAGAACAGGAGGGAAACAACAAGTTATTCTTGTTGTCCAAAAATTTCAGCAGTAAGGAATTACATATCAACAAATGACAAGGTTACAACAACTGCAAATTACATCATCTAATCACCATATAATATTGGAAAAATTAGCATGCTCTTAGAGATAATATTCCAATGCTTAAAACAATGAATTAGATGACAAAGGAGGGTTGTAAGAAAGCGTTATCATCAAAGAATAATAACAGCCTTATGATTGTAGAAAAATTTTGCTACAGAAACAAATTTTAACCAATAAAATCATCAAGCAAGCCACCCAATCAATAGCCCTTGACAAATAGATCAAATTTCATTGCTTACATGCAAATTCAGGGATCAAAAGTGAAGAAACATTTGTTCAGAAAGAGAGTTTATTGCAGCCCTAATGGTTGTGACTTAATATGATGAAATGAGCCCTAGAACAGGAGGGACACAACAAGTTATGCTTGTTGTCCCAAAATTTCAGCAGTAAGGAATTACGTATCAGCAAATGACAAGGTTACAACAACTGCAAATTACATCATCTAATCACCATATAATATTGGAAAAATTAGCATGCACTTAGAGATAATATTCCAATACTTAAAACAATGAATTAGATGACAAAGGAGGGTTGTAGGAAAGTGTTATCAACAAAGAATAATAACATCCCTATGGATGTAGCAAACTTTTAACCAATAAAATCACCAAGCAAGCCACCTAGTCAATATCCCTTGACAAGTAGATCAAATTTCATTGCTTACATGCAAATTTCAGCTGTCAAAAGTGAAGAAAAACTTGTTGAGAAAGAGAGTTTATTGCATCCCTAATGGCTATAGCTTAATATCTATTACAACAAACTAACCACTTAGCAAATGAAGATGCCCTTGGAGGACAAGAGAGTCAATAGCATGAAAATTTTAAATCCAACTTGAATAATTCCAAAAGCTCAACGTTCACGTTTACCGATGCAATAATTAACAATCTCCAATGCAAAGTATTAATGCCTTTCTATTGGGTGAATGGAGTCTCTTCCTCGAAAGACAAGTTAAACAAAGAGAAAGAAGATATCCTTGTTGAGAGTTAAACCCTTATAAAACCCAACAACACTCCTTCCAAATCCTCTAGCTTAAAATCCAAGATGAACTAGGGTTTAAATCCTCTTACTTCTTGTTGCAAGCCTTATAGCACTTCAAATAGAAAAAGAAAATAGAACCTTGGTGGAGGGTGTAAGCCCTTTTACTCCTCCTAGGGTTTGAGATATATTTCTTGAATTTTAACAAACATATGACACTATGCAAAAAGGGTGGGAGCACATGTAGATCCCTTTGAAAGGTTGACATTAGTGTAACTATGTTTTTGTGGTAGATTGATGCTTTTGGTTTTGTATAAGGACCACTTTAGGAAGTTTTTTGTATGGTAAAGACTCTATGTTACAATAAGTGTTTTATTTGGGAAGGATAAGTTATGATCATGGACAACAGATGACACTGTTACATATGGACTGATGTCTTTTGGGAAGGACAAGTTATGATTATGGACCACGGATGTAATTGTTTCTTATAGACTGATTTTGTAAAATTTAATTATATTTCTAATATAAACTCTTTTTTCTATTTGAAAAAAAATATATTCTTTAATTTAGGGAAAATAAGTCTTATTAGTCCGAAGGTAACAAGGACTATTGTAAATGGCATTTGCATGTTGTTTTTTTAATACTTCAATATGTAAATTAAGGTGTTTAACTCAAAGTTTTAGTTTTATATTTTATTGAAAAAAATACTTGCAACACTTGGGTTTCTATCAAAAACTTTGAAATCTTATTTTACTTCATATCGAGGTCATTTTAATTTATCAATAATTTGTGCTATGTTAAACTTAATACTTAAGATATAATATTTAGAGTAGCACTAAATAATTTGTGCTATGTTAAGCTTAAGGCTTACGATGTAATATTTAGAGATGCACTAATGCTATCTCTGAGCCATGTCCAATGCTTTTTATGTGTCCAACAGGGGAAGCCAAGTCTCATGCTTAATTTCTCGACCATCAACGCATCAACCAGTCTCAATATTCCCTTCTATTCATCTGATTCCAGGTCTATTCCCTTCTCTAGAGTCTAGTGATGTTTGTTCTACTCTGGAGTGTAGTGATGTTTGTTTTGCTCCTAGTCTGGAGCAACTGTGTGACTGGAGTTGTGATGGAAGTCTGGAGCTGTGACCAAAGCTGTGTGATTGGAGTTGTGATGGAAGTCTGCAGATGTATGCCTGCAACTCTCTTTTCAGCCATTTTGATATGTAAATGGAAATTCATTCAATGCGATTTGGTTCAATCATTTCTGTATGCAAATAGAACTTCAATTAATATGACTTGGTTTATTATGACAAGGAAATATAAAAAACTAGTTAGTTCGTCACCTATGTTCTTCTTCTTGCTCTTCCTGATTTTTTTCACACAATAGAAGAAAACTCATGGTGTGGATGCCCCGACATTGATCTGACCAAAAATTATGTCAGTGAGCAAAGTGGAGATGTGATTCTGTTTATGAAGACCTCATATGGTAGTTGCAATAGCATAAGAACATTATAGTTTTATTGGTTTATTTTCTAAATGGAAGATTTGATAGTAACTTTATTGGTTTTCTAAACAAGTGGAACATAATCAAGCTTGAGCCTCCACTGATTTGTGAATTTCCATGTTAGTGTGCTTGTTGGTGATTACATATATTGTTCACCATATACTGTGCGTGATTATGTGTGAAATAGATCTATAAATGTGATTACATTAAGCCAACATATTAATAGGTGGACTTGGCATGTAAGAGCTATGTAATATGGATATTTTTGGGAAACTTTTCATGTATTTTTAATGCACTTAATTGTTTTCAATTAGATATGTTTTTTGTTTTTTTAAATATGGATGAAATTAGTTTTAATAGGAAAATAACAACCACCTCCTTAGTAAATGTTTTATTATATGGACTGAACGTCGTTTTTTATGTGTTATTCTGTATTGATCATCTTTTTTAAGAGTTTTCAAATTCATTTGATTTAATGTTTATATTTAACTTATATGTTATTACTTTTTCTTTTAACTGCTTTGTTTTGTTTACAATAATTTCATTCTTCTTTTGTTTCAAAAGTATTTGATGTTTACAATAATTTCATTCTTTTTTTGTTTCAAAAGTATTTGATGTTTACAATAATTTCATTATTCTCTTGTTTCAAAAGTATTTGATGGTTTGTTTTGTTTACAATAATTTTATTCTTCTTTTTATTTTGTTTACAATAATTTCATTCTTCTTTTTGTTTTAAGTATTGGGTGAAAGTGAAATATGTAATTATTAATATTTTTTCTTCTTATACATAATTATCATAATTATACTTATAAGATACACTAAGTTCTTAAAAAAAAAATGCATTCTTCTTTTGCTTCACTTATTTGAAGCATTGGGTGGAAGTGAAATATGCAATTATGGTTATTTTTTCTTTACATAGTTATATTTATAAGATACACTAATTTTTTTTTTTTTTTTTTTCTGAAAAAATAAAAAAGAAAAAAGATTAGACCCATTGCATGAAGACCGAATACTTCTACAATAAAGGTGCAAAGGAAAAGAAGGAAAAGAAGTGACCTTAAATATTCATATGCCATAAAATGATGCCAAATAGTTGTTCTTGTAACTATTCAAAAAGAAAAAATGCATCCCATGCAAAGATGGTTATGAAAATTCAGAAAAGAAAAATTACATCCCATCCAAAGATGGTTATGAAAATAAGGATGTCAAATAGAAGTTCTTGTAGCTAATCACGAAAGAAAGAAAAAAATGCATTCCATACAAAGATGGTTATGAAAAGACCAATAGAATTACATGACATTTTAGTGTTTGTATCCATTCAAAGGAGGGAATACATGGGAGAACTCATTGTGTTCTGATCTAGCATTTCAATTTGCAACTAGAGCCAAGGATAGATAAGGTAAGATATGTACAGATATTGAACTTGTGCATTGTGTTGTGATTGCCAAAATAAAGCCGTGTCATCGGTGCTAATGTAGTTGTTTTACCTATTACATTTTTTTGAAAACTATGCAACAAGCAATAGAATTTTTAGTCATGCAATCAGAAACAAAGAAAAACTTAATAAGGACAACTATGATATGCTGGGAAACCCTTAGAATGACCATCCCCACAGAAATTCAAGTCTCTCTCCTAGTAATAATTTATTATCTTGTTTGAATGATTGTGGTTCTAGGTTTCAAGGCCTCTGGCAGCCTAACAAATTAGTATGTTTGAGGTTTTCCATGAAAGCTTTGAAAACTAGGTGGCATGGTTAAGGCGATCTTGATCTCTTTTAATTGCAATATTGCAAGCTACTAGAGAAATGTGTTTTCCCTTTTTCATTACTGATCTATCAAGTTATGGAGTTAATTTTGTTAGATTTTGATTCCATTAACCTGATCACGAGGATGTAACGATGCAGAGGTTCCTTTTTTCAGAATTCAGGGATGACATCGACAAAGCCGAGTTGGTGGAGCCTGGAGGCACCTCTTACAATATGAAAAGAAAAATCTGTTGGGTTGTAAAGGCAGTCAACATCCTTTTCACTTATATCTGCTGCAATTCCATAGTCGGTTGGCATCACTTTCATCATACTCATCGTCCTGAGCTTCCTCGCCCACACAACGGTTTGAAATTTATGGCGATGGAAATGTGAAAGGTAAACCACATTTATATTAAATCTTATAGTCATTTGGACAGAAATTGGAGAAATATAAGGTGCAGTTATTAACAACGATGGGAGTCTTGTATATATACGAGAATGCAGTTGGCCATCCTTTATCATTGGGGTCCTCAACAAATATTTCCACTTCAGGCATTATGAGGATCAAGTAGACTAAACATTGTCATTCATTTATTTATTTATTTATTTGGATCAGTTTTGTCCAAAATTATTCCATAAATTTAGAAGGATAACTGGAAATTGGAATTGCATATTTTGGTGATTGAGATTACATATTTCAAGTGTTCTAGTATTTTTGAGAGCGGTCAAATGGATTTATGCATTGAAAAACACAATTTGAGCAATCTAAACATGTGATTTGGTCAATAATTGAGTTAATCTGGGTGATAGTTGTTGAATTCCAGTGATAGTTGTCAAATAAAATAAAAAACTTAGAACATTTAGACTATATTAACAAAGGGTGAATAAAACATGTTATGATGAATGAGATAATTATATTTGCTAACAAATAGTGAATAAAATATGTTAGGTGTGTTGAGCCTAGAGGTTTAATAAGAGGAAGTTGTTCATGTAACATAAGGCATTAAAATAATAATAAAATATTAAAATAATAAAAAGAAAAATAAAAAATTATGTCCACTGTGTATCAAATTTATCACAAATGTTATTCATACAATACATATGATTTAGAGTTCGTATAGCTATGGTAAATTGTAGAATTAAAGATAGGGGGTAGGTAGGTGGGTGAGTGGGAGGGATGGGTATTCATCACCTTTGTCCACCCCATTTAAGTCCAGGTCACAAGTTGAGTGACCCAACAAAGCACTACAACCGTACTAAGTTGAGTCATTTGGTTGCGGCTTCTCTAAGTAGTTTGTGAGAGCTAATATTTAACGGGCACGAATACAATATCTAGTATAAAGATCAACTAATGTTAATTTTTACAAACAATTATTGCAATGAGCACTTAATTATGGTTAAAAGTCACCTAGAATTTGTATGAATATTCAATTATATAATCATACAATATATTGATTTATATATTAAACATATAATTATAATCATATTAATTTATTATTATAATAGTATGTAGATGTATCAAATTAACTCAATATATCTTCTTTAATCAATGAGAAAGTTGCAGGGTAGACATTATCATTTAAAATAGTTACATAATTGCAATGATTTATAGTCTATATTATTATAATCATACTAATTTATAATATGTAATTATATTAATTTATATATAGTTGACCTACTATTCTAATCAAATTAATATATCAAATATCAACTTATTATTAGTATTACATATTTATATTAATTCATATAGTCAATATATTATTATAATCATGTTAATTTTAATTTATATAGTCAATATATAACCATTCTAGATCCATTTTAACTCCATTAGAGGAATCAAATTTTCCTAGGTGAAAACCTTTGAATTTCGGATCTATCAAGGTCCAAAGGGATCAAATCTCTAGAGGTGCAAACCTTCTTTAAAGTGAAAAACTTGAGGAAATGTTAAAGGTTTGCATCTCTAGAGATTTGATCCCTCTAGGATCTTAATAGATTTGGAGTTAAGATGGATCTAGATTGATTAATAAATGGTGAATAAAATATGTTATGTGTTGGATTAATGAGATATGTTATATGTAAGGATATTGGGTGAATGAGAAATTATAAGAATAAAATGTTTATACATAAATTAAGATTTTTTTGAAAAAAAAAATTATATATTAATTATTTGATATAAAATATAATATTAAAAATTATATATTTTAAAAAAAAATTATTGTTCTATTATTTTTTTTTCATGATTTAATTTTTTTTTTTAATTTTAAAATTTAAAATTAATGTGTGTAATATGTATGTGTATTAGAAAGAAGGAAGAAAAATATTATAGCTTTGGGTTATTATTGTAATTATATCATGTTGTGTAGAGAAAATTTTGTCATTTAAAATAATTTATTAGTGGTCTATAAGAGGGTAGTGAGAATGGTTAGACCAAGAAACATCCATATCATTTGTACTTCAATACCTCTATCATGGGAAGACATTTACTCCTACAAGATGTCTCTTGATGTTGGGTTGTTGAGATATTTCCTTACGTTAGATTAAGATGAACTCTTAGCCAATTAGATGTAGTTTTAGGTCATACTCTATGACCAAAAGACAATTTCAACCTAGATAGTATCCACAAGAAAGCTAGCCCCCTTTGTGTTCATTGCTACTGAGGCTACCTCCATTGCAGTCATGTGCTTTCTAGTAGCATCTATCCTTAGTCCCCTACATGACATCAGATACATATAGTAATATCAAAGATATTGAATTCAGTTTAAAAGTCTTGTAGAGGGAAAAGCTAAAGATATCAAGGGATATCGAGTTTTTGTAAACTTTGGACATTAAGCATTATTATTTCTATGTTTAAACTCGTGATAAAAATAATCCCTCCAATTATAGAATCATCATGATTAGCCCTCTTATATCTAAGTTGTGTGAGATAATTTTAGAAAAAAAAATTAAAATTTGGAAGGTAATAGAAGGGGCCATTAACCATAAGTTAGAAAATCAAAACTTACAAAGAAGTTGATTAACTATCACCTTCTTCTCACACATTTCTCCATGGTTGATCTTTGTGGTAAGCTCGTAAAATTCACAAAGAAGTGGAGGTATCCATGAAAATTTTCCATTGCCATTTGATTTGATAAAATTAATCAATAAAGGTACTTACTTAGAATAAAATGAATTAGTACGAAAGCTTGGTAGTGATAAATGAATGTGATTAAAATTGGATCCCCAACATTGTAATAAGTATTTGGTTATTTAGGGTACTTACTCAGAATAAAATGAATCAGTAGGAAAGCTTGGTAGTGATGAATGAATGTGATCAAAATTGGATCCCCAACTTTGTAATAAGTATTTGGTTATTTTACCTCTTGTAACTTTGGTGATAAGCATGTCATTTTTTTTTATTTTTTTTTTGGGTTAAAGTGGGAAGAGGAAGCAAACTATTTTTATGGTTGGTCTTCCCAAAACAGCCCAATAAAGAAACGAAAGTTGTAGTGAAGGGAATCACTAAATGGGAGATGCATAGAGAACTTTAGTTTAAAGGGAAAGTCTATGTAGCTCCTTCTCAGAACAATTCAGTCTCCTTGGCGATCACTTGCAGTTGCGTCCTTCTGTCCCAAAATATGAATTAGGGACCAAATGCAAATTGGACGTTTCCCTCTTTGAGAGATTGATAAGCGGAGGGATCGAGCACGTGACTCTAACCTGCCAAAGAAGAATGAGGCCTGCAATTTCAAGATTAATATCTGATATCTATCCTTCATTGCAGTACCACGATCGCATCTCCAAGTATAAAAATATCAAAGGATTTATAGGAATGATGTGTTTTCCTTGGATGATAAAGCCATGGAATCCCAGATCATCGATACCAACAGCAAGATTAACATAAACTCAGCGTGGCTAGCCGTGGAACTTTGTCTGTATCTTCTGAGACAAGGATATAAGAACAGCTACATTACGATTCTGACCATGTATAAAGGCCAGATGACTGAAGTTCAAACAGATCCAAATGACTGTCTTCAATACAAGAATAATAATCGAAACGAGAAGATAGATGATGGCGCTCCAGCTACTCCTCGAGTTTGTTCTGTGGATAACTATGAGGGAGAAGATTGCAGTATTATAATCTTATCTCTGGTGAGGAGCAGAGCAATAAGTTGCCGGGAAGTGGAGGGTCAAGAGAAAATATTGGGTTTCTCAAGGTAGTTAACAGGGTCTGCGTGGCACTGTCGAGAGCCAAGACTGGGCTCTACATCTTTGGCAATGTACTGGGCTCTGCATCAGGAATCAATTATTCAGAGATTACAGAGTTCCAATTCAATTGGGCCCGCATTAACACTGACCTGAAAAAACCATCCACAAACAGAACAATGTTCCTATACTAATCTCATGAACAATGTTCATGATATAAACGCCTATAATGACACATTTAGAAGAAATAATTTTTAGGAGAAATAAATATTGTCATATGTGTACATTTATTGGAAATGGGTTCAATTAATCATCTTCTAATTAAAAAGAAATAATTTTTAGGAGAAATAAATATTGTTATATGTGTACATTTATTGGAAATGGGTTCAATTAATCATCTTTTAATTAAAAATCTTAATTTTATGACTAGCAATTGAAGATGTTCTTATGTTCTTCCTCTTCTTCTCAAATCAATATATGAGATTTAATGTTCCTAACTTCCTCACATTTATGAATGCATCTCTTAACTTGTTTACTTTTTCACATTTACTTAATCATATTAAAAACATATTTTTTGTCATATAATTCTCACTTATAGATGTTTAACAAGAATTAATATCTATATAACCGTTTATTTCCACGTTTGGATGATTAACCAGCACTACCTCAACCTCATTCTCATGGATTGCACATATCATATTGAGACATCCGTTCCTTTTTATGGGATGTGAACCATGGCATGGTCTTATGCCATGTTTGGAATGTGTTCAATTTAAAATTATTTCCATGTTATTTACAGATGGATGTATTTCCTGGCGTTTCATATTTTGGTCATCTGTCTCTGATTGTATACCTGCAACTACAATATCCATATTGTTATTGTAGAGGGATTGTCGACCGATTGAATGCATTGAAGCACAAGCGAAGAACGATCAGTGTTTCTAACATATTGGACTGGGACGAAGGATAATGGAACAAAGCATCAAGAGGACGAGGTAAGATCTTCCTCTTTCTCTTTAAAATTTTTAGAATCTGTTTCCTTCAATTATGGTTTCCAGGTTAGTTTACATAACAACGTGATTTAGGTTTAGTGATGAACTCATCACTACACCTAAATCATAGTCAAATTTGATCTGATTTGTAATGTAATTTCTAATTTCCAGTAGATGCATCAAACCTATATATCTAATTGTGATCTGAAATTAAGCATCAAAATATGTAACTCTGATCTGAATTCGAGTAGATGCATCAAACCTAAATATGTAACTCTAAAATGATTTAGGTTTAGCTATGACAGATTTAAGTTTTACGGTTTTATGTTCTCAACTTTATATGCATACATGCGGGACAACCTTGAGATTGCCTTCACTGATCGGCCCGCATGCATGCATTTAAGCATATATTTCCATGACATTTTTAAATCTTTAAAACATTTCACCCCCTTATATTACACTTCTTCATTGGAACCCAGATTACACATTTTCATACCCTGAGATTATTCTTCAGTCAGAACAGTATTGGAAACCATATTCGATATGATCTTTGCAATCGGTTAGTATGTCTTAATGCTTAAAGACAGTAACACGCTTATTATGTCGTATGATTTGTATAGGGTAATGCTATGTGGGTTGTCCAATTGGTCTTCAAATCTGAATGTTCTTCCGACCTGAATTTTTGGCATGTTGTATTCTTAGATTTGTTATTACCGACTATGTTGGAAAACGCTAACGCGGATTTTGAGAAATATGACATCAACAAAAATATCATAAAATAAAATCCGATTTCATCTAAATGTCATCCATGATCCAACAACAATGTGGCAAAAATGAGATCCAATTTCATCTAAAATCCAACAACAATGTGGCATTGTTTTTATTGGTTTGGTAAACAAAATTAGCAATGTTTGGTCGAGTTTTTCCACAAGGAAACAAAGAAAGGGATAAAAATTTGTATACCTTGCCTTTACATCATTGGACAAGGGATAGGCACATGATCTGAAAAGGTAGGGAATAGGCACCTATCCTGGCTTGCGCTTTATATCATTTTACAAGGAACTTATCCCTTGTTTTAACATCATTTGGAAAGGGATAAGTATCAGTACACAAGTTGAATTTAATTTAAGATTTCTATGTGTATATGGTAGACATCGGCATAAATGCAAGCGTTTCTAGAGGAAACGACTATAAGAGAAAAATAAATTGACTATTAACAAAGTCAGAGTATGATCCTGGGTGAAATTAAAGGATAGAATTTGGTGCTTCCCTCACTTTCTGAACCCTTTTTCTATTAGAATATAAAGGATTGTGCTCGTTTTACCATTGACAATACTCTTGTCACCCAACCATAGGTCGAAGCCACCCTCCGAGCACCTTGACCTTGAATGAGAGAAGAATCTTGGTAGAAATCCAATAGCCAAGAGAGGCTAATGCACCAAGCAAGAAGTAACCAAGATGATCAGATAGTCCCACTCAAAAACTAGCGCAACACTCTTCCCCGGAACTTGCGCACAAGACTGCAACTGCACTACGCAGAATTGGCTCTCTGCAACTGTTGAGATGTGCTCAAATGAGAGACTGGCGCCCTGTATTTATAGTGATTCTGGCAGACTTACTGGGGCCGACTTCTCCTTTTGGGTACTAATTAATTCATATTAATTATATTTATGCAACTGACATCTTGTCTAGGGTTTCCTTCAATTCTTTGCTTCCTTCTGGAACATTCTAATCTTGTCAAAGGTCACAAATAGAGGTTCATACCTCCCGAAGCTACCATAATATCAACACTCCCTCCTAGCTAGGGAGGTATGGTCTTGAGCACAAGACAAACCATTCAATTGGTAGTATCACGAGCATCGTCAACTGGATAACCTCCATGACAACAAGTGCAATATCAATTGATAGAACACAACTATGTCTATCCACGGTAGTACACAACTACTCAAACCGTGACACATAGTCACAAACAGTGGAACATATCCACCACAGTAGTATATCTCTACTGTCTAGAGACATGCAGTCTCCATAAAAAACATCTGATGCCAACCTGCACAGAAAATATTGTTATCAAATAAAATGAATCATCTGGGCCAATCTTTCACTCACATCTGTGAGATATGAAAGAATATTTGCCCTCAGAGTACAATAATGAGATATCTGGACTATTTTTCTCAAGCAAGGAAGAATAATTTTCCTGTCTTCTAAACCTGGACCATTCCCCACCCTGGGCCATTCCTCCTACACTAATCAAAGTGCACCCTGAAGAGAATGTATAAACCCTAAGGAATGCATGTTCCTGATTGTTGAGCCTGGACCATTCCCCACCCTAGGCCATTCTTCCTACACTAATCAAAGTGCACCCTGGAGAGAATGTATAAACCCTAAGGAATGACTGTCTGGACCATTTCCTCTGTTAACCACAAGAGGAAAAGATTGCCCTGTATCAACCTCCAAAATGGACCATTCCTCATGTTAACCACAATGAGAAATCGTTGTCCGGCGAGGCAGGCCAGTCTTCTTGAGTAACCCTCAAGAAGAGAGACTTCCCTAGACCACTTCCCATGTTAACCACAATGGGAAGTTGTTGTCTATGATACATCAACAATCTGGACCATTTCCCATGTTAACCACAATGGGAAATTTTTGTCCATCAGAAATCTCAATCCACTTTCCGAACAGGAAAGAATCTACCCAACTGAGCTATTTTTCAATCTCGAAAATAAATGTCTTCAATAATATTTCCAGTGCTCCCTCCCAACCTGGAGAGTCATTTCTTCCCTTTTAGCTAAGGGAGTTATTTCCATGATCCCCATCTTCTCTCAGAAATATGCAAACTTTATTCTGGATAGAGGTTTTGTCAAGATGTTTGTTGTCTACTCATATGTGGGGATATACTCGAGCTTTACCTCTCCTTCCTGGACTTTATCTCGAATAAAGTAGTATTTGATCTCAATGTGTTTCAACCTTTCATGAAACACGGGATGTTCTCATAATCTTATACAACTCTGATTATCACAATATATTATGGTCAATTCTGGAATCTGATCAAATAAATCAGAGATTAACTTCCTTAACCATATTGCCTCTGTGCATGCTTCACATGCTACCATATACTTTGCTTTTGTTGTGCTATGTGCGACAGACCTTTGTTTCCTGCTGCCCCAAGATATCATAGCGGAGCCCATGCTGAAACACATTCCTGAAGTGCTCTTTCTATCTTCTGCACTTCCTACCCAATCTAAGTCTATGAATCCCTGAAGCTGTATATTGTTGGATGTGGTATATCTCAAACCATAGTTTATTGTTCCACGAATATATCTTAATGCATGCGTTGCAGCTATCCAATGCTCATGTATTGGTTCCACCTGGAACTGGCTTAGTGTATTCACGGCAAAGAAAATGTATGGTCGAGTATTTACCAAATACATCAATGACCCAATTAGTTGTCGATATAGAGATGGATCTACTAGATCAGAATCTGGATCCTTTACTTTTCTTATATCTGCATTCATAGGAGTATCCATGGACTTACAATCCATCATTCCAAATTTCTGAAGGATCTTTATTGCGTACTTTCCTTGTCCAAGGAGAACTTCACCACACTTCTACCATACTTCTAGTCCCAAGTAATAATGCATGAGACCTAGATCTTTCATATCAAATTCAGAAGCTAATTCCTTCTTCCACTGGATGATAAGAGACTCTTCACCTGTTATGAATAGATCATCAACATATAGCAGTAGGATTATAGGTGCATTGTCCACGACTTTATAGTAAAGGTTTGGATCTGCATGACTCTTGGAGAAACCAAGTCTCATCAGATAGTTGTCCATTATGGCATACTAAGCCCTTGGAGCTTGTTTGAGTCCATATAGAGCTTTCTTTAATCTGCAAACATGAGTGTCTCTAGAATGTACCTCAAACCCTTGAGGTTGTTCAATATATACTTCTTTATCAATAGCTCCATTGAGGAAGGCTATCTTTACATCCATCTGATGTAGGTTCCATCCCATGGAAGCAGCAAGAGATATGATAGCTCTGATGGAAGTATATCTAGCCACCGGGGCAAACGTTTCATCATAATCTTCTCCCTCCTTCTAGGAGAACCCTCTGGCTACGAATCTTGCCTTGTATTTATCCACGCTTCCGTCTGGTGCATGTTTGATTTTGTACACCAATTTTGAAGTTACCACCGATTTCTCTTTAGGTCTTGGTACAATTTCCCATACCTCATTTTTCATAATGGATTGATGCTCTTTTGTCATAGCTTCTTTCCATTGTCCCTTTTGAACTGCTTCTTCAAATGTGGTAGGTTATTCATCTAGAAGATTCGTCATGTATGCTACATAACTTGAGAATCTTTTAGGTCTTTTACTCTTTCTGGATGTTCCTTTTCATCATTTTCATTTTCTGTGTTTTCTTCATTAGGTTCTTCAATCTCTTCTTCTTCTATAGTTTCTTCCACGGATTTCTTGAAGGCCATATTCTCATTGAATGTTATGTCTCTGCTGACTTTGATCTTGTGTTGTTCTGGAATATATATTCTATAAGCCTTGGATGAATCACTGTATCCCACGAATATCCCTTTCTTTCCTGAAGGTTCTAGTTTATTCTTCTTCTCCTTGGGAATGTGAGAGTAAACAGGACATCTAAATATTCTTAGATTTTCCACATTAGGTTTCTTACTTGAGAAATCTTCTTCTGGTGTCATGTCCTTCAATATACGATGAAGACTTATGTTCTTCACGTATATTGTTGTCATTGTTGCTTCTCCCCATAAGAACATGGATAGACCTTGATCATTTTGTAAGGCTTTTACGGTTTCTTCAATAGATCTTTTCTTTCTTTCTGCTACACCATTTTGTTGAGGATTATGAGGAACAGTGAGCTCCCTCCTAATCCCCATCGATTTGCATAATGCAATGAATTCCTTTGATGTGTATTCTCCACCATTATCAGTTCTTAGCGTCTTGATCTTCTTGTTAGTAAGGTTTTCTATTTATGCTTTGAACTCTTGAAACTTGTTGAATACTTCATCTTTTGTCTTTAGTAAATATAGCCAAGTCTTTCTTGAATAGTCATCTATGAAGATTACGTAGTGTATCAGATCTAGAATCTCCTTAGATCTGTTGTTGCTGCTTGGGAATGGTTTCTTGATATTCTTCCCAAGACCACATCCTTTGCAGATGCCTTCATGTGTAGACTGCAACTATGGTATTCCTTCAACCATCCTTTTGAGAAAGGGTAATGCTTGATAGTTAATGTGAGCGTACCTTCTGTGCGAAAGCTCATTAGGGTTGACTTCGTCATGTACGAGAGATTCTTCATTTTTTTCTAGTAGTCTATACAAATTTCCTTCACGACTTCCAATAACCCTAGCATTCTCTATGCTGGAGTCTTTATGCCATGATAAGACTTTTCCATCCACAAAAACTATTATGTTTCCCTTATCTTCTAGGCATGATATCGATACAAGATTCTTTTCTAAACCAAGTACATATAAAACATTTCTTAAGTAAACATAGTTACCTGTTTTCATTTTGATGGAGGCTTGTCCAAATCCTTCCATGGGGTAAGTGGTTTTGTCTCCAAGCTCTACTTTGTACGAGGTCTTCTTCTCATTTAGATTTGAGAGTCTGGCTTGATCTCCCGTCATGTGCCTAGAAGCTCCACTATCAATTATCCACATGTCGTCTTCAATCGTTCCAGTGAGTGTTGAGTAGTGTAGAAGACTGATTGTTTCACTCATGTCTTCGGATGACTTGTAACTAGTCATGCCTTGATCCAAAACTTCAACTTCATCATTTCTATCTTCTGAGAGAGCCAAAAGATGCGCTAAGTTAGGGTGCATCTGAATATCTTCACCTTGAGCGAGATGCTCCATCACAAGGTGTCGGATCTGAGATTAGGGTTTCTGCAACTGCTTCTGCTAGTAACCCTAGCGACGGTGTCTTGGAAGTTGCTCCTGCTAGTAACCCTAGAGGCAGTTCCTCAGCGAGCTCAATATCCTAGCAGCTATGTTTCCTTCCAGCGGTTAGACTGAATGAAGGAGGCGTGGGCCAATAACCTATTAGAATATGAAGGATTGTGCTCATTTTACCATTGACAATACCCTTGTCACCCAACCATAGGCCGAAGCCACCCTCCAAGCACCTTGACCTTGACTGAGAGAAGAATCCTGGTATAAATCCAATAGCCAAGAGAGGCTAATGCACCAAGCAAGAAGTAACCAAGCTGATCATATAGTCCCACCCAGAAACTGGCACAACACTCTTCCCCATAACTTGCACACAAGACTACAATTGCATTGTGCAGAACTGGCTCTCTGCAACTGTTGAGATGTGTTCAAATGAGAGATTGGCGCCCTGTATTTATAGTGATTCTGGCAGACTTACTGGGGCCGACTTCTCCTTCTGGGTACTAATTAATTCATATTAATTATATTTCTACAGCCGACATCTTGTCTAGGGTTTCCTTCAATTCTTTTCTTCCTTCCGGAACATTCTAATCTTGTCAAAGGTCACAAATAGAGGTTCATACCTCCCGAAGCTACCATAATATCAACATTTTTCACTCTAAAACCATAGGTGGATTTATTATCCAGGTCACATTATTTCATGCACACAATTTTGGAAGCTAACAATGCTTCACATATATAGTTTATTATAAGATAATACGGTAAACAAGATTTTGTAGAAATCCAAGTCTTTTTCAATAGCTTACCCATTTAAGAGCTCAACATGTCACTTGAGGGAATTAAACCTGGGTGGGGAGGAAAACACCCCTCAGCACAAACCACTCGAGCCAAACCCAATTGACAA
>JZKD02S0898763.1:169080-235576 GCA_000966675.3 Picea glauca
TATATATATATATATATATATATATATATATATATATATATATATATCGTACACCACGCATAGTCATGGGCATGGTCATTCGTGGTCAGCCATAGCCATGGTCATGGTTGTAATCAACCATATTCATGATCATCCATAGTCATTGTCATGGTCATCATCAAGTGCAGTTAACTATGGTCAAGGTCAAGTATAGTCAACCATAATCAACTATGATTAGAATCAACCATAGTCACAATCAAGGTCAACCATTGTAACGTCCCTCTGTTACG
Organism: Picea glauca; assembly: GCA_000966675.3. Taxonomy (NCBI): domain Eukaryota; kingdom Viridiplantae; phylum Streptophyta; class Pinopsida; order Pinales; family Pinaceae; genus Picea; species Picea glauca. The sequence goes on from JZKD02S0898763.1 coordinate 169,350, forward strand.
CCTAAGAAAAAGTGAAGCACAAATTTTTTATTTTTTTTAAGCATAGGGAAAATTAGCATCAACACATAATTCAATAGTGCATAATCAACAACATTATAATTAAAGGAATTACAAGTGTATCATCGTCATAATCAAATAATATTGCAACCGATGCATCAACATATTTAGTAATGACATAAAATCACACATCATCATATTTGAATAACGACACATAATCAACAAGAATCATGAATGGCAATGCAAGATCAACTCATCACGATCAACTGGAATCATAAATAATTTTAATCGCTCAACTCATCACATAAAGATAGTCATCAGATAACACAAGGATAACATGAGATAACATAACAATAACATGAATATAACATCAAGAAGACATAAAGATACTACCCACCCAACCTACCCTGCAAGGTTAGGACCTCCAGGACACATATGAAACGCTCAATCCCAGGATCCAATTGATTTTGACCATTTAGGGTCTCGGGTTGGCGACTGTTCTAAGAAAAAAGGAGGTGTCTAAATCCCACTAATACAATCAGCCGCAATCAACTAGATCAATCCAACAACCTAAACATCAATTATTCAAGTGTAAGGGTCATCATCAACTTATCATCATACATCACATCTAATTCATGGCGTGCAAGTATTCTAACTAATCACATAACCATCATACATCAAATTAAATCCAAGGCGCAAGAGAAATCATAAATTTTTATTCATAGCACGAGGAAATATAATCACATGAAGTCGATCATTCATCCCATAATTGTTCATTTCACGCAAGAAGTCTAATATCTAAACAATCATTCATTATGTTAAATTTTCATTGCACGCAAGAAGTCTAAGATCTAAACAATCATTCATTATATTAAATTTTCATTGCACGCAAGAAGTCTAAGATCTAAGCAATCATTCATTATATTAAATTTTCAATTATGAGAACCTATGCGAGGATGGATCATCTCAACCATACATTAAGTTCACATTTATTATATTACTTATCCATCCAATACTGAGGAGAACTTCTGAGTTGACTTACAATTCTAATTAAATAATTACAGAAGGACCCACAAATGAATGAATCCAGGTCAACTATAATACCATTGATAATAGAAATCAAATTTGGCTATTAGATGGGTAGAGGATATAACTTCCATGAGTCTTCAAAATTACAAACATTAAATTGATCGGAATGTGCTCCCTAAAGGACCTTCAATCATAACTACTTAACCACTTCCTATGCCTAGAACTACCAAGAGGAGTAGAAGGAAACAAAACCATGCTCGTATTAAAAAACCACTATGAATGAAGCCAAATCTTATCTAAAGGCACACTTCACATGATTGAATTTCTACTGCATAAACATATTGTATGGAAGGCCTATGTAAAAAGATTCTACAAGTATTATCAAATTGGAATTTAAAATCTAGGCTTCATGAATTGCATGTGCTTGATTTACTAATTGCAAAGGAAACCCATATCAATTTACATTTTTAACATTGAGATATAAAATGACACTTAACAACAAATATTACATTTGAAGACTTGTAGATATCATAAGGAAAAGGATACCTATAAAACTAGGTGATCATATTTAAAATGAAGATATCTGCCTTTGAATATTACTAACTAAAATAAAATGAAACTAAAGGACACTCCAATGTGCAAGGAATATTCTAATACCAGAAAAATTGTAGGAATAAGGAAAAGGCAGGGACAATAAATAACTTAGAGTCATGAAGGAAAACACAGAGTTGGTGAATTCCCAAACAATGTAGAGATAATGAGGAAATTTCTGTGCAAACAAATAGTGAGAAAAAACGTAGAGAGAAGCGAGCTAAGTTGTTGGAAACCGTGTGAAGGCGTGGAGCCATACCCCTCGAGAAAACACAGAGATACAAGATGGTAAAAACACATGCAAGTTTCCCCTTCAAGATGGGCACGTTTTACACATAAAAACACAAAGACAAATATGGTAAAAATGCATGCTAGCTTCCCCCACAAGATGGGCACGATTTACACATAAAAAAACATAAAGATATGATGGTAAAAATGCATGCTAGACTCCCCCACAAGATGGGCACAATTTACACATAAACAAATGCAGAGATATGATGGTAAAAACGCATGCTAGCTTCCCCCACAAGTTGGGCACGATTTACACATAAAAAACGCAGAGATATGATGGTAAAAATGCATGCTAGCTTCCCCCCACAAGTTGGGCACGATTTACACAAAACAAATAGAGAGATATGATGGTAAAAACGCATGCTAGCTTCCCCCACAAGCTGGGCATGATTTACACATAAAAAACACAGAGATATGATGGTAAAAATGCATGCTATCTTCCCCCAAAAGCTGGGCATGATTTACACATAAAAAACGCAGAGATATGATGGTAAAAACTCATGTTAGCTTTGTTAATGATTACAGTTGTGCGAGACATCCTCCAGGACACATACTGAGTGAGTCGTCCTGAGAGAGATCCCATGAGTTGGGTGTGCCCATGAGATGGGTGTGTTGTTACTCTCTAAGATGAAGAAGGAATGTTGTGTGCCCCTGTGTGGGGTGAGGAAGCCCATGAGTTGGGTGTGCCCATGAGATGGGTGTGTTGTTACTCTCTAAGATGAAGAAGGAATGTTGTGTGCCCTTGTGTGGAGTGAGGAAGCCCATGAGTTGTGTGTGCCCATGAGATGGGTGTGTAGTTCCTCTCTGAGATGGAGATGGAATAGTTTGCACCCCTGTGTGGGGTGAGGAATCTTGTGAGTTGGGTGCACCCATCAGATGGGTGTCTGGTTCCTCTTTGATATGGAGATGGAACGTTGTTTTCCCTTGTGTGGGGTGAGGAATCCCATGAGTTGGGTGTGTTGTTCTCTCTGAGACAGAGATGAAACAATGTGGTACTCCAGATGATTCTCTTGTGAGATGCAATGAGATAGAGATCTGTTGAGTAGGATGTCATTGTGGATGAGCATAGGTGGACGTGCCCCTAGTGGTTGAGCACTAGTGGGTGTGTGAGATCCCTTGCTATATTGTCTAAGAGTTAGACTTACCTGTAACCCTATTTGTGATGTAAAGGGTATAGGTCGGCCCCACCATAAAGTGAAAGATAATTAATATGGTAGTTATTAATTATATTTTGAGTAATTGAGGTCATCCTTATTGTGCCAATAGACACATAATTTGATGTGATAAGTCTTGTATAAATAAAGGTGAATCCCCATTGAGGAAACACTTAACATTGTGTCATCTCATGATTTCAAAAGTTGTGGTCTGAAATTATGAAAATTATAGCACCCTCTTGTGTGCTAGGTTTGGTGATGGTGTGGGAGGTCTTTCTCTTGAAGAATATAGCAAAGGATTGGTTGGGTTTTCTTCCCTTGTTGAGAAGGGTTTCCCAGGATACTTCTTGTGTTCTTGTGCATGGTTTTTCTTCTTGTGATCTTGGTTTACTGCAGTAGTTATGATTCAAGTAAAATCTAAACAAAAAATTTAACTTAAATGCATGGGCCACAACTGGCGAGAAATTCAACATGGTTTCAGAGCAGGCTTGAAGAATATCATTGCACATCAAGGTTGAAGAAAGGCAATAAATCTTTGTTGTTGGTGTAAATAAAATAGGCCTGGGCCTCTCCTTAAGTGGTAAAGGTTGAGGCCGGACATCTCTTAATGTAATATCCCCCGGTAATGCCCCAGTTATATTATGAATTATAATCATGTTTATGAACTGTAATCATGTTTTGTAGACTAGTGAGCCGAGTATTGATAAGTTGGTGGGATTATGTGTTTATTAGGCGAGAGAGCCTAAGTGTTAAGGCCAGGACCTGTTTTTGTATATGTAATTATGCAGAACATTAATAAAGATTAAACATCACTGAGTGTAGACCAACCACGAAGAAAGAGTGATGGGGGACTAAGATTCCACAGAGGGGTAAGGGAAAGGGGGATGAAAGGTTGGAAGAGGGAATAAGATTAGGGGCTTGAGTCCTTGGGGACAATAATTTATTATTATTCCAAAATCTATGTGAAATGTATGGTTTTTATCCTAAGTTCCTGGAAGGGGGAACATGTGCAAAAGGGAACACATGTTGATGGAGTGCATGCAGCTTCATGGGCAACATGTGTCGAACCTGGAACATGCAATTTAACCCCAAATATTGAGCCATGGAGGGGGTTCATCCTCCATTCTGTCGCCCACCATCTGAACCGAAGGATCTATGCATCTGAGTTCTGTAAACCTCACACATCTCTGAAACCCGAAGCCTGTGATGTTTTCTTGAGAAGTCGATACGCCCTCTGTTCGAACTGTTGAGTCTTTGTTTGACCTCTGCATGGATTGCTCGTCACGCATCCTGAAAACTAGTGTTAACTGAACCGTGTTGTGTCTTAGTGGCTTCTTGTCATTTTCTAGTTCCACACCCTATTTTCCTGTTGTTGTTGTCACCTGTGAGTTAACCAAAGATGTTGTTGTCGCTGTCATCCTAAACTTGTGGGAATTGAATTTAAAACTGGTTGAAGAACCGGGTTTTCAAATCCGTGGTAGAAGAACCAGGTTGTCAGGCCTGTGAGCAACTCTCTCCAGGTGAGAGAGTCTGCTGGGAAGTGGTTTCTTCCAGAGAGATTCCAGCACCATCTATGAAGCTTTGAGACTTCCTGATTCAGCCTGTTGCTGAGGCCCAGAGAGGGAGGTGAAGCACCGATGGACTGTGCTTGTGAAGGTGTATACTCCCGAGTGGAACATGCATGTGGGGAATGAGAGTCCGTGAGTAGTGGGCGTAAGAAGGCTCTTGAAGAGAATCCTTCCAGTTGCTCTGTACAGTTTTCATGTAACCTCAGCCTAGTCTAGAATTCCCTTGCCTTGGGTGGAGCTTAGTCCTAGCTCGGGGGTGACCCACTTTTGAGTGTGATGAGCAGTGAGGTCTAAGGCTGGGAGGTTCATGGAAGGTCTACACGTGGTTGGTGGAGTTACTACAGTTTCAAAGATAAGTATATGCATGTGTTTAATTTCAATTAAAATGCATGTCTATGATGCTTGCAATATTATCATGTATTCCATTGCAATGATATTGACTGTTAATTCCATTAATTTTGTATGTTAGCAGTAATCCTATGATTACTCTGTATTTTTTGGTTAAATGAGTTAATTTGATTTAATATGCATGTTATATATAAATTTATGGGAATGTTACACGTAGTAGCATTTCCCGGCAGTGAGGTTGATGGTCGGGGGAATTACAATATGGTATCAGAGCATGGTTACAATGTTGAGCCTGGATGGGTCGGATAAGTGGGGTTTGGACCCAAGGTTTCGAGTGGAAATGGGGTCTGGAGGAACAAATTTCGAACCTTATAATGTTTCTGAGTGCCAACGGGTTACTTGGTTGTGTTAAGAAGCTCAGGAGGAGTAGCGGTGAAATAAAACCACAACTAGCATGGTATTTGACCACAGAAGGAGAGCGCTCAAAACTTGGGGTGTTGGAGCTGTAGGATCTATTTGCAAGGAGAGGAAAAACACTTACAATCATTAGATTCAGATAAGGTGTTGGAAAGATATCTGGGAAGCCTTTCGAGAGTTCAACTGTCGGGAGAAGTGGAGTACGCTGAGGCACAAACCTCCAAAACTCAAAACCCCAAAACCCTGAGAAGATATACACCATAGATATGGGAGAAAGAACTTGGCTGTGTGATCAAGAAGAAGGGAAAATGGTAATTTTGGGAGTTCGAATGTCAGGAGAGGTGGGATGTGCTGACGCACAAACTCCCGAAGCTCGAGATCGTGAAATCTCGAAGAGCCGAAGTAGTGGGTCGGGTTGACATCACTTGGGTGGATGTGGACACATGGGATGTGTACCACGTGCCGGTGGGCCCCAAAGGAAAAGTATACGCAGTAGGGTCGGAGGGCACCACCTGAGGTAATGTGGACCTTCTTAAGTGTTGATATTATGGTAGCTTCGGGAGGTATGAACCTCCATTGTGACCCTTGACAAGATTAGAATGTTTTGGAAGAAAGAAAAGAAGTGAACGTAACCCTAGAAGAGATGTCAGCTGAGAGGGATAATTAATATGTATTAATTAGTACCCAGAATGATAAGTCAGCCCAGGCAGTTTGCCAGGATTAATATAAATACAGGGTGTCAGTCTCTCATTTGACACAGCTTTTAGAATTACAGAGAGTGACTTGTGCGCACTACAGTCTGGCAGTCTTGTGTGCAAGTTCTAGAGAAGGTGTTGTCACCAGTCTTGAAGCCTATTGCTTCTATCTCTTGGGTTGGACTCTCTGATCAGATTGGGTTACTTCTTTCTTGGTGCATTAGCCTTTCTTGGCTATTGGATTGCTACCAGGATTCTTCTCTCTGTCAAGTTCAAGGTGCTTGGAGGGTGGCTTCGGCCTATGGTTGGGTGACAATAGTGATATTGTCTATGGTAAAATGAGCACATTCTAACAAGTTATGGGCCCACACCTCCTTCATTCATTCTAACCACTGGAAGGAATCATATCCACTAGAATACTAAGCTCGTTAAAGAACTGTCACTAGGGTTACTAGCAGAAGTAGATTCCAAGAATCTGTCGCTAGGGTTAATAGCAGGAGCAGTTACAGAAACCCTAAAACCCTAATCCAACACCTTGTGATGGAACATCTCATTCAAGAAGAAGATATTCAAGTGCGCCTTAGCCCAGTACATCCTTTGGAACCTTTAGAAGGAAAAAAAGTAAAAGTTGAAGTTTTGGATCAAGGCATGACCAGTCACCAGTCAACTGAAGACATGAGTGAAAAGACTAGTCACCTACACTACTCAGCACTCACAGGAATGATTGAAGATAACATGTGGATAATTGAAAGTGGAGCTTCTAGGCACATGACGGGAGATCAAGCCAGACTCTCTAGTCTAAATGAGAATAAGACATCGTACAAGGTAGATCTTGGAGACAAAAGAACTTACCTAGTCGAAGGATTTGGACAAGCCTCCATCAAGTTGAAAACATATAACAATGGTCATTTGAGTAATGTCTTATATGTACCTAGTTTAGAAAAGAATATTGTATCCATATCTTGCCTAGAAGACAGAGGAAACATAATAGATTTTGTAGATGGAAAAGTGTTATCTTGGCATAAAGACTCCAGCATAGAGAAAGATAGGGTTATTGGAACTCGTGAAGAAAATCTATATAGACTACTAGAACAAAATGAAGAATCCCTTGTACATGATGAAGTCAATCCCAATGAACTTTGGCACAGAAGGTACACTCATATTAACTATCAAGCATTTTATTTTCTCAAAAAGATGGTTGAAGGAATACCAGAATTGCAATCTACACATGAAGGAATTTGCAAAGGTTGTGCTCTTGGAAAGAATATCAAGAAACCATTCCCAAGTAGCAACAATAGATCTAAGGAGATTCTAGATATAATACACTTAGATGTTTGCGGACCGATGCCAGTCAAATCTCTAGGAGGTTCTCTTTACTACGTAATCTTCATAAGTGATTACTCAAGAAATACTTGGTTATATCTTCTACAGACAAAGGACGAAGTATTCAACAAGTTTCAAGAATTCAAAGAAGAGATGGAGAACCTCACGAACAAGAAAATCAAGACCTTAAGAACATACAATGGAGGAGAATATACATCAAAGGAATTCATTATGTTCTGCAAATTGGCAGGGATTAGGAGGGAGCTGATTGTTCCTCATAATCCTCAACAAAATCGTGTAGCTGAAAGGAAGAACGGATCTATTGAAGAAACCGTGAAGGAACTACTAAACGATCAAGGTTTATCCATGTTCTTATGGGGAGAAGCAACCATGACAACTATATATGTTCAGAACAGAAGTCCTCACAGCATACTTTGGGATATGACTCCAGAAGAAGCCTTCTTAGGTAAGAAACCTAATGTGGAAAACCTAAGAATCTTTGGATGTCCTGTTTACTCTCACATTACCAAGGACAAAAGGAATAAATTAGAGCCCTCAGGGAAGAGGGGCATATTCGTGGGATATAGTGAATCATCCAAAGCTTATAGAATCTATATCCCTGAACAACATAAGATTGAATTTAGCAGGGACGTGACCTTCAATGAAAATGTGGCTTTCAAGAAATCCATAGAAGAAACTATAGAAGAAGAAGAGTATGAAGAGAACACAGAAATCCAGAATGACGAAAAGGAACAACTTGATCACCTGATGCAACCATGTGAGACCATTGATTCAGACATCATACCTAAGACCAAGAAACAACTAGCTTGGCTTGAAGCTACCTTACAAGAAGAAGAAGGACTCAAGGCCCCAGATGGGACCTCCAGAAAAAGTAAGAAGCCCAAAATATTCTCAAGCTATGCAGCATGTATGACAAATCTTCTAGATGAAGAACCTACCATGTTTGAAGAAGCAGTTCAAAAGAAACAATGGAAAGAAGCTATGATGGAAGAACACCAATCCATCATTAAAAATGATGTATGGGAAATTGTGCCTAGACCTAAAGAAAAATCAGTGGTAATTTCAAAATGGGTATATAAGATCAAACATGTAGCAGACGGAAGCGTGGATAAATATAAAGCAAGGCTCGTATCTAGTGGGTTCTCCCAGAAGAAGGGAGAAGACTACGATGAAACATTTGCTCTGATTGCTAGATATACTTCCATTAGAGCTATCATATCTCTTGTCACTTCCATGGGATGGAGTTTACATTAGATGGATGTAAAGATGGATTTCCTCAATGGAGAAATCGAAGAAGAAGTATATATTGAACAACCTCAAGGGTTTGAAGTACATTCCAGAGACACTCATGTGTGTAGACTAAAGAAATCCTTATATGGATTGAGGCAAGCTCCAAGAGCATGGTATGCCAGAATAGACAACTATCTAATGAGATTTGGTTTCTCCAAAAGTCATGCAGATCCAAGCCTTTACTACAAAGTCATGAACAATGTGCATGTGATTCTACTACTATATGTTGATGACCTGTTCCTAACAAGTGAAGAGTCTCTCATCATCCAGTGAAAAAAGGAATTAGCTTATGAGTTTGATATGAAATATCTTGGTCTCATGCATTATTACTCGGAACTAGAAGTATGGCAGAAGCGTGGTGAAGTATTCCTTGGACAAGGAAAGTATGCAATAAAGATTCTTCAGAAGTTTAGAATGATGGATTGCAAATCCATGGACACTCCTATGACTATAGATATAAGAAAAGTAAAAGATCCAGATTCTGATCCAGTAGATCCATCACTATATCGATAATTGATTGGGTCATTGATGTATTTGGTAAATACTCAACCATATATGTGCTTTTTTGTGACCACACTAAGTCACTTCCAAGTGGAACCTAGACATGAGCATTGGATAGTTGCAAAGCATGTACTAAGATATATTCGTGGAACACTAAACTATGGTTTAAGATATATCGAATCTAGTGATGTACAACTTCATGGATTTCTAGATTCAGATTGGGAAGGAAGTGCAGAAGAAAGAAAGAGTACTTCAGGGATGTGTTTCAGCTTGGGCTCCGCTATTATATCTTGGGGTAGCAGGAAACAGAAGTCTGTCGCACTCAGCACAACATAAGCAGAATATATCACAGCATGTGAAGCATGTACATAAGTAATATGGCTGAGAAAGCTAATCTCTGATTTATTTGATCAGGTTCCAGATTCAACCATAATACACTGTGACAATCAGAGTTGTATAAGACTATCAGAACACCCAGTGTTTCATGAACTGTCGAAACATGTTGAGATCAAATACTACTTTGTTCAAGATAAAGACTAGGAAGGAGAAGTAAAGCTCCAGTATATCCCCACAGATGAGCAGACAACAGATATCCTGACAAATCCTCTGTCCAGAATAAAGTTTTCATATTTCTGAGACAAATTGGGGATCATGGAAATAACTCCCTTAGTTGAAAGGGAAGAAATGACTCTCTAGGTTGGGAGGGAGAACTGACATTTTATTGAATAAGGACATTCATTTTCAAGTTTGAAAAATAGTCCATCTTGGGCAGTTCCTTTCCAGATTTGAAAAGTGGTTTGAGATTTCTGACGAACAGGCATTTTCTAGTTCGAAAAATGGTCCAGATCGAACGGTCATTTTCATAATGAAAATGGTTCGATAGATTGTTGATGTACCATAGACAATGATTTCCCATTGTGGTTAACATGGGGAATGGTCTAGGACAGTCTCTCTTCTTGAGAGTTACTCAAGAATAGTGGCCCGCCTCGCTGGACAATGATTTCCCATTATGGTTAACATGGGGAATGGTCTGTTTTGGAGGTTGGTGTAGGACAGTCATTTCCTTTGGAAATGGTTTGGACAATCATTCCTTAGGGTAGATTCATTCTCTCCAGGTTGCACTTTGTTTAGTGCTGGAGGAATGGCCCAGGGTGGGGAATGGTCTAGGTTCAACAATCAGGGACAGACATTCCTTAGGGCAGACTCATTCTCTCCAGGTTGCACTTTGTTTAGTGTCGGAGGAATGGCCTAGGGTGGAAAGTGGTCCAGGCTCATAAATCAGGACAGTCATTCTTCCTTGCTTGAGAAGAATAGTCCAGATAGTTTGTCATTCATGTTCTACTTTGAGGGCGGACACTCTTTCAGATCTCACAGATGTGAGTGAAAGAATGGCCCAAATGATTCAGTTTATATCATAACAATATTTTATATGCAGGTTGATATTAGATGATTGTTATGGAGACTGCATGTCTCCAAATAGTAGAGATATACTACTGTGGTGGATATGTTCCACTGTTTGTGACTATGTGTCACTGTTTGAGTAGTTGTGTACTACCATGGATAAACACAGTTGTGTTCTATCAATTGATATTGTACCGGTTGTCATGAAGATTATCCAGTTGGATAATAATGACGGTGCTCATGATGCTACCAATTGAATGGTCTGTTTGTTCTCAAGACCATTATCGGTTATACCTTCCTATCTAGGAGGGAGTGTTGATATTATGGTAGCTTTGGGAGGTATGAACCTCCATTGTGACCCCTGACAAGATTAGAATGTTATGGAAGAAAGAAAAGAAGTGAACATAACCCTAGAAGAGATGTCAGTTGAGAGGGATAATTAATATGAATTAATTAGTACCCAGAATGAGAAGTTGTCCCAAGCGGTTTGCCAGGATTACTATAAATACAGGGCGCTAGTCTCTCATTTGACACATCTCTCAGAATTACAGAGAGTTACTTGTGCGCACTGCAGTCTGGAAGTCTTGTGCGCAAGTTCTGGAGAAGGTGTTGCCGCCAGTCTTGAATCCTATTGCTTCTATCTCTTGGGTTGGACTCTCTGATCAGCTTTTCTTACTTCTTTCTTGGTGCATTAGCCTTGCTTGGCTATTGGATTGCCATCAGAATTCTTCTCTCTCTCAAGGTCAAGGTGCTCGGAGGGTGGCTTCGGCCTATGGTTGGGTGACAATAGTGATATTGTCTATGGTAAAACACGCACATTCTAACATTAAGTACACCATGTGTCACCACCGTGGTTGGTGACAGTTGTGTTGTGGGCTCGAAGACTAGAAAGGTCGGAAGTTCGAAAGTCGGGAAAGCGAGTGTGGGAGCCTCCAGGACCGAGATCCTAAAACCCGAGACCCAAAACTCCAAAGTCTCGATTAGAGAACCTTGATATCTGGTGCTTGGTCACGATCCATGGACACGTGGGTTGGGGAAACAGAGAGAAGAGGGCTAAGGCCTGAGTTTCCTACATAGTCGAGAAGAGCTCGGAAAATTCATGGAAACTGAACGTTTTCTTGAATCAAGTTGTTTATGAATGTTGTGGGATTTGTTAAGGAATAATGACCTGACAAATTTTGGTTGTCTACACATTATGATACAAAATTCGACAAGTACCAAAACTGAATAGAATTTCCACTGAGTGCAAAAGAAATGGAAGGGGCACGGACTGCTTCCAGTTCCGAGGATGAAGCAAAAGGAATGGATGTTCATTTGGGAGTTGAAGGATCGAACTCCAATGGCCATGGAGAAGATATAGATAAGGAAGGAAACATGAGGAAGATCATAGAAGGATTACAAAAATATGCCCAAACTTGTCGAGCAGATAGCAGAAAGCTCAGGAAAAATAAGGGGAATTCAACGTAAAGTTGTTAAAGAGTTTGGAGAGAATAGAAAAGAAGTTGGATAAGGAGAGTGACTTGATAAGAACAGGGAGTCATCAAACTTTTGAGGGAAGGAGTTCAGGGAGTGTTGGTCGAAATCATCATCACTCCTAAGGTCGCTCCAAGAGAAGAACACACAGTAGTTCCAGCCCATCTCCTATCAGAAAGCATAGGAGATTTGGAGTGGATGAATTGAAAGGAGAGATGAAAAAGATTAAGCCTCCTACATTTGATGGAGAACATAAGAAGGAGGAAGATGTCGAAACATGGTTTCTTGGTATGAGGAAATACTTCCAACTACAGAATTATTCCTCTCATGTGGAAGGAAGAATTGCGATGTATCAACTGAAGGGAAAAACATCCATGTGGTGGGATCAACTTGTACAAGTGCAACACATTAGAGAGAAAGATATTACTTGGAAAGAATTCAAGAGGTATTTCGAGAAGAAATACTTGACTAAGAGATATTATGGCATAAATATGAAGGAGTTCTTTGAACTCAAGCTAGGCAGCATGACCATGGATGAGTATGAATGTAGGTTTTTGGAATTGTTGAAGTATGTTTTGTTCATCAAAGACGATACTGTCAAGATTCAAAGGTATCTGAGTGGACTTCCACCTTCCATCGGTGACAAGATCCAGTATGATGACCATAATACCATGGAAGAAATGATAAGAAGAGTGGAATGTTTATATGAACAACAAAGAGAAATGCCTACCTTTCGGAAGGCTTGGGATGACCAGAGGAAGTGCAAGAAAGAATAGAGGCAGAAGGGAAACAAACCTTCCTTTTTCAAAAATAATCCTCAAGGTCAGCCATCGTTTAGAGAGCTGATAATGACTGACGTAGGGGAACAAAGGCCAAGACAGATGCCCATTCAGTGTTGGGGCTATCAAGGAAACCATCAGTACAGAGATTGTCCCCACAAAAATGACAAAGTGAGAGTTGTCCATAATGTTCAGAAAGTTGAAACAGTGGAGGACATGGGCAATAGAATTCCAAGGATCTACAAACCCCTAGATAAAAAGCAAGTTGAATTCCAGTCGCACATGATTGAAGTAGAAGGTATGATCAACAACCATGCCTTTACTATTTTAATTGATTCAGGAGCTAGCCATAGTTATATAGATCCTAGAGTGGTGGAAAGTTTTCATTTTTCGAGAAGCAAACATGAAAAGTCTTGGTTAGTGCAGCTAGCTACAGAAACCAAAAGAAAATTCACTGAGTTAGTTAAGTCTTGTCATGTGGACATGAATGGATTGAGCACAAAGGCTGAATTGAATTTTATGCCTTTAGGTTCTTATGACTGTCTAATTGGGATGGACTGGTTGGACCAGCACCATGCCATCTTGGACTGTCTTAACAAGGCATTCACTTTCCTGGATGAGGAAGGAAATCAGAAAACAGTCCAAGGAATTCCAAGAGTTGTTTCTATCAGAGAAATCTCAGCAATGCAGCTGAAGAAGTGCTACAAAAAAGGCTATCAATTATTTGCAGCCCATGTGGAAGAATCACCTAAGGATAAGGTGTCAACTATTGGAGATCATGCGGTACTAAAGGAGTTTGAAGATGAATTTCAGGAGGTACCCAGACTACGTCTAAAAAGACATATTGACTTCTCTGTAAACTTGATGCCTAGAGAACCTCTAGTGTCAAAAGATCCTTACAGAATGAGTATGCCAGGGTTGAAAGAGTTGCAATTGCAACTTGAAGAGATTCTGAAGAAGGGGTACATACGCCCAAGTGTGTCACCTAGGGGTGCCCCAGTCCTATTCATGAAGAAGAAAGATGAAATGCTAAGATTGTGTATCGATTTCAGACAATTGAACAAAGTAACTGTAAAGAACAAGTTCCCTCTGCCGATGATTGATGACCTCTACGATCAGTTGAAGGATGTGAAGATATTTTCGAAGATAGATCTCAGGTCAGGATATCACCAGGTAAGGATAAAGGATCAAGACATCAGAAAGACCACCTTTAGAACAAGGTATGGTCATTATGAGTTCACAGTGGTGCCATTTGGTTTGTCAAATGAACCCGTTGTTTTTATGTGCCTAATGAATGGTGTATTCAAGGACTATCTAGACAAGTTTGTCATAGTCTTCCTGGATGACATCTTGGTGTATTCCAAGTCGGAGGAAGAGCATGAGTAGCATTTAGGATGGTGTTGCAAGTGCTAAGAGAGCACCAACTGTATGCCAAGTTGAGCAAGTGCTCATTTTATCAAAAGAAGATCCATTACTTGGGGCATATTATTTCGAAGGATGGGATAGTTGTAGGCCCTGAGAAAATTGAGGCCATCAGAGAATGGTCAGCGCCAAAGAATGTGACAGAAGTCAAATACTTCATTGGTCTAGAGGGTTATTACAGAAGGTTTATTGTAGGGTTCTTGAGGATAGCTCACCCTATCACTTCCTTGCAAAGGAAGGAGAATAAGTTTCAGTGGACAGAAGATTGTGAGAAAAGATTTCAATGATTGAAGCAACTTTTAACCAGTGCTCCAATCCTGAGGATTGCAGATCCAAATGAATATTTAATGGTGTGCAGAGATGCATGCAAAGAAGTACTGGGAGGAGTCCTCAGTCATAATGGATTTGTAATCTGTTATGAATCCAGAAAGTTGAAAGAGCATGGAATGAACTATGCAACTCATGATTTGGAGTTTCCATCCATAGTGCACGCTCTAAAGAAATGGAGACATTACCTCATGGGAAGGAGGTTCAAACTGAGAATATACCATAATGGTCTAAAGTATTTGTTTGATCAACCAACCTTGAATGCTAGACAGAGTAGGTGGCTGGAGTTTCTCTATGAGTATGATTTTGATATCAAGCATATCAAAGGGAAGGAGAATAAAGTGGTTGATGCACTCAACAGGAGAGTACATGAACTACATGTTATAGCCATTAGCATGTACCAAACTGATATTAAGGATAGAATTTTGGAAGCTACGAATGCAGATTTGCAGTACAGAGAGCTGGCAACAAAGCTACAACAAGGTGAGGTGCCACAGAAAGTGGAAAATTATAAATTGGAAACTGATGGAACACTTATGTACAAGAAAAAATTTTATGTACCTAATGTCCAGGACTTGAAATGTATGATTTTGCATGAAATGCATAATGTTCCTTATGCAGGGCACCCTGGATATCAGAAAAAAGTGGAAGCAGTCAAGAGCCATTACTTTTGGCCAGGTATGAAGAACGAGATTGTTGAATACATCGCCAAATGTATGGAGTGCCAGAAGGTTAAAGATGAGCACAGGCACCCAGCAGGGTTGTTGCAACCTTTCCCCATTCCTGAGTGGAAGTGGGAGGTAGTGACAATGGATTTCATCACAGGATTACCCAGAATAGGAAAGCAAAATGATTCAATCATGGTGGTGGTGGATAAGCTTACGAAAGCTGCCCATTTTATTTTGTTAAAGAATAATCACAAGGAAACGGATGTTGCCGACATATTTATGAAGGAAGTGGCATGATTGCACAGTATTCCCAAGACAATTGTGTTTGACAGAGACCCAAAATTTACCTCAAATTTTTGGAAGGGGTTGTTCAAAGGATTCAGAACGATTATGAACTTCAGTACATCCTATCATCCTAAGTCTAATGGACAGACAGAGAGGGTGAAAAGAGTAATAGAAGACACGCTAAGGATGTATGTGATGGACAAACCATCAATATGGGAATACTACCTACACTTGGTACCTACAACAATGGGTATCAAACATCGTTGAAGATGAGCCCATTTGAAGCACTTTATGGTAGAAAGTACAATAATCCAATAAGATGGGATAATACAGCTGACAGGGCAGTAGTTGGGCCAGAGTTGCTGAAGGAAATGGAAGAACAAATGCTAAAAATCAAGCAGAATTTAAAGGTTGTCCAAGACAAGGAGAAAAGTTATGCTGACAAAAATAGAACCCATAGAGAGTTTAAAGTGGGTGAACATGTTTTCTTGAAAGTAAAAGCCAATAGAAGTTCCCTAAAGCTGGGAAACTGTGCAAAGCTGGCAACCAGATTCTGTGGGCCATTTGAAATCCTAGAAAGGATTGGGCCAGTTGCATATATGCTTGCATTACCTGCATCCATGACTATACATAATGTGTTTCATGTTTCATTGCTTAAGAAATATATACCAGATGCTAATCATGTAATTGATTAGAATATTATTCAGGTGGAACCAGAAGGTGTCCTGCAAGTGCATCATGTGCACATATTGGACCAAAAAAGGAAATAGCTCCAGAATCGAGCCATAGGGATTGTAAAGGTCCAGTGGACCTAGTATGGTACTAAGGACACAACATGGGAGCATGAGGATTTTATGCGGGCAGAATACCCGCATCCTTTTGAAGATTTTGGAAATCTTGTTGATGTTGCGTAAAAGTTGCACTGAGGACAGTGAAAAAATAAGGGGAGGGGATTGTAATATCCCCCGATAGTGCCCCAGTTATATTATGAATTGTAATCATGTTTATGAACTATAATAATGTTTTGTAGCATGGTGAGCCTATTATTGATAAGTTGGTGGGCTTATGTGTTTATTAGGCTGGAGAGCCTAAGTGTTAAGGCCATGAGCCTGTTTTTTTCTATGTAATTATGCATAACGTTAATAAATATTAAACATCATTGCATGCAGACCGACCATGAAGAAAGAGTGATGGGGGACTAAGATTCCACAGAGGGGTAAGGGAAAGTGGGTTGAAAGGTTGGAAGAGGGGATAATCTTAGGAGATTGAATCCTTGGGGATAATAATTTATTATTATTCCAAAAGCTATGTGAAATGTATGTTTTTATCCTAAGTTCCTAGAAGCGGGAACGTGTGCGAAAGGGAATGCATGTTGATGGAGTGCATACAGCTTCATGGGAGACATGTCTCAGCCTTGGCACATGCAATTTAACCCAAAGATTGAGCCGTGGAGGGGGTTCATCCTCCATTCTTCCATTCGTCGTCTGAACTGAAGGATCTCTGCATCTGATTTATGTAAGCCTCACACAGCTCTGAAACTTGAAGCCTGTGATGTTTTCCTGAGAAGCCGATATGCCCTCTGTCTGAACTATTGCGTCTGTGTTCTACCTCTGCGTGGATTGCTCATCACGCATCATGGAAACTGGTGTTAACTAAACTGTGTCGTGTCTTAGTGGCCTATTGTCATTTTTTAGTTCCACACCTCATTTTCCTATTGTTGTTGTCAACTGTGAGTTAACCAAAGTTGTTGTTGTTGCTATCATCCTGAACTTATAGGAATTGAATTGAAAATTGGTTGAAGAATCGGGTTGTCTGGTCTATGGTAGAAGAACCAGGTTGTTAGGCCTGTGAGAAACTCTCTCCAGGTGAGAGAGTCTGTTGGGAAGTGGTTTCTTCCAGAGATAGTCTAGCACCATCTATGGAGCTCAGAGACTTCTTGATCTGACCTATTTTCGAGGCCCATAGAGGGAGGTGAAGCACTGATGAACTGTTCTTGTGAAGGTGTATACTCCCGGGTGGAATAGGCATGTGGGGAATGAGATTCCATGAGTAGTGGGCGTAAGAAGGCTCCTGGAGAGAATCCTTCTGGTTTCTCTATGTAGTTTTCCTGTAAGCTCAGCCTAGTCTAGGACTCCCTTACCTTGGGTGGAGCTTAGTGCCATCTTGGGGGTGACCCATTGTTGAGTGTGATAAGCAGTGAGGTCTAAGGCTGGGAGGTTCGTGGAAGGTCTGCACATGGTTGGTGGAGTCACTACAGTTTCAAAGATAAGTATATGCATGTGTTTAATTTCAATTAAAATGCATGTATGTGATGCTTGCAATATTATCATGTATTCTGTTGCAATGATATTTACTATTAATTCCATTAATTTTGTATGTTAGCAATAATCATGTGATTACTCTGTATTGTTTGGTTAAATGAGTTAATTTGAATTAATATGCATGTTATATATAAATTTATGGGAATGTTACGCGTAGTAGTGTTGCCCGGTAGTGAGGTTGATGGTCGGGGGCGTTACATTTAAATTTCTGTGGTAAAGGATGAGGTTGGCCGCGGCCCTCTAAGGCTATCGCAGCCCAGAAGGAAGAACCTTGTGGTAAAAGGAAAGGATGAATCAGTGGATCTCTCCATCAAGAACTCTCTAAGGAGGAATCATGTGGTGAGATGAGATGAAAAGAGGGATATTTGAGTGGAAGACAATTATGTCCTGGGAAACGCAAACCTAACACAAAAATTGCAGACCTGTGGTAGCAAACATCTGAGGTTGTATTCAACCTAAATCTTAGGTATGAGGTAGCAAGAAAGGTACAGGTCTGAAGTGACATTTGGGTACAGATCCGAGTTGTTGTTGGCAACAATATTATCACAGGTAATGATCCGAGCTGCTATTGGCAACAATATTATCACAGGTCTGAAGTGACTTTATGACAGTTTTGAAACAAACTTAAAAGATCGAATCTATGAGGCTGTGATGAAGGACAAATTGAAGGGTAGATCTGAGACAAGTATAAGGGTTGTTCTGATGCAACTCTGAGGAAAAACATGGCCGAGGTTAAGGACTATTTTGGAGCGAACCTATGCTGAGTTTAAAACCTTTCTCATACCTGTAATGTCCCTTTCCAAATAGGAGCTCCAGAGAGGAGGCTTAATGGTATAAACCTCCCTGTTAGACTATAGCCAGGGCCAGAAAAGGGGCAAACAGGGTTACTAGAGGTCACTCCAGTCAAAGGTGTTATGTTCGGAAAGTGACATTGAGCTAAAAATGGTTAAAAGCACTTTTAAGTCATTATGAGCTAAAAATAAGAAGTCAATAGTGAATTAGGGTTTCAGAAGTGAATTCGGTTTTGGAAATATATAAGAGAAGATTCAGCGACCTAATTCATCATTATGCAGATTATGACTTGTCATTGAGGAGAGAGGCACATCTCAGGAGAGATAGTTCAGTGGATTTCAAGAGGAAGACACCAATTGGTTGATTTCGGTGTTGAGAGACACACCTTAGTAACTAGGAAGATCACATAGGTCTTCCATCATTATTCAGCAGCAGTTATGCAGGGTCTAGCATCAAGGGCGCACTTATCTAGGGTGAGGGTGCAACTCCTGAGGAGGTTTAGATAGACTTGTCCCATCCAGGGAAAATTATGAGATTTCCCACCGACCCATTTGAGAGGAAGGCAAGGTGCATCTCTTGCCTAGTTCCTTGTCAGATTCCAATGGAGGAATCATCTGGGACACATTTTCTAGACTTGGAAGAGCGACACTTTTGACAAATATATTCAAGGTTCACGAGCGAGCATCAGGACATATTAAGGGAATCCCTTCCGACGCATTTCCCAGTAGACCAAGGTGGTCATTTTAAGACACATCTCAGCTGATTCTGATGGTGGAATCACTAGGGCACATTTTGCCAGTGAGAGAGGGGTGCATCCCCTCTGGGGGATTCATCCAGGGTCCAAACCCACTAGCAGAGGGGTTCGACAGTTACCAGGAATAAGAACTAAAGCAGGGCGCATCATCTGGGACAGTCTCCAGGCCATTCTCAAAGGTATGGGCAAACTTTCCAGACCTCCAGCAGTTACTGTACGAGCTGTCATAGTTCCAGCACATCCATTTCTCCCACAGTGCTCATATATTTTGGGTATTATCATTTAGTTTGCTTATTGTATTCTGACTAAGATCCTTTTGTCTTTTTATCTAGTTGAGTGATTCATTTTATTCAGCCGCATTCAAACTTTTGTACTTCGCAAAGATATCATAAAATAAACTTGTAGTCATTTGTCGCATTTATTATTTGTATGACCATTTATATGTTGTAAAAAATTATTCCTACACACACATTAGCATCATTTCCTAGACTAGACAAGTCAAGAACATTATAGTGCTATCAGAGCTTTAGTCCTGCCAGCCTGTGACTAAAGACGATGAGTGTAGCAGAAGACCCAGAGGGTCGTGAACACGTAGGTGAAGAATATGTCACTTACAACATGCATAGGGAAAGAGGGTCTAGGCTTGGCTTCCCTCATTTTCCTCCTAGATTAGAGGAAGGGGAAGAGGCACACAGAGAAGCAGATAGAAGGGCAGAGCGTGAGGTTGAGTGCAAGGCAGAGAGGATGCTAGGAGACAGATATGAATGATCAGAAGGCAGTGGAAAGGCCCCCTTGGAACCAAAGACAACTTTCATGTAGGTTATCAGCGATATGTTAGCTAGTCAGTGGACCATGTCTTAGTCCTTGGCATAGGTGGTTGATAGATTGGCTAGAGTGGGCACCCCAGACACACAAGACTCGCATGCATCACAGGGGAACTCAGGAGCAGGAAGTAGACCCCAGTTACCCACTCTCACATACACCTCTGTGAGTAGGATTCCCAGACCCTTGTTTCCCAGTTTCTAGAGGGCACCCCTAGTACCAACACAGTTGCCGATAACACAGAGGCCACCCACTCATGCAGAATACATTGCAGAGTATAGGAGGGAGTATGCAACCTTGGGCCATGACTTCCATCAGTACATGACCTTAGTCAAGTACTATGGACTCAAACTCAAGAACCTCCCCAAAGAGCCACAGAGAAGAGGGTCGCAACAGCAGTAGGGGCATAACATGGATTTCATCTGAAAAGTTGGGAAACTCACCATCCCTTCTTTCTACAGATTGTCCAAATGCACCGCCAAAGCTTGGGTATAGAACCTTGATACATACTACAAGCTAAATCAAATGACCGAGACAGAGGCCATCCGTTTCGCGACCTTACACTTGGAGGGGGAGGCACATGAGTGGTGGTATCATGGATTGGTCACATTGGGTCACAGTCACATCACCTCCTATAGTGAGTTTATAGAGAGGCTCATGGACAGGTTTGATGGGAGGGATCCTGCGATCCACTTCAGGGATCTAGCCCAGTTGAGACAAACTGGCACAATAGAGGTTTTCATCATGGAGTTTCAACAGGTATTTGTGGCAGTGACAGCTATATCAGAGCCTAGGTTGATCATTCTATTCACAGAAGGATTCACAGAGCCTTTGAGAGGATGGGTGAAGGCATATAGGCCTCCCACCTTACAGGATGTCATCCTTTGCACTCGATATTTGGAAGTCTCAGTGCCAAAGACTAAAACCTTTTCCAAACCATTCATTCCCTAGAAGAATTGAGACAGGAAGCCATTCCAGAGAGAATGGAAGGGAAAGGAGAAGTTGGATTATGAGACTAGGCGAGAGCTTATGAGGAAGAAGCTTTGCTTCAATTGCAGAGACCCTTGGGTCCCAGGCCACAGGTGCATGATCAAGGGATAGATTCATTGTATTGAGGTGGCAGAAGATAGCATGGATAGTGAGGAGGAGGAGCAAGACAGTGGATCCACTAGCTCAGAGGAGGAGTTAGCACAATCATAGGAGCAGCCTCCCCGTATACCACCGACACCGCCAGGAGCCCATCCTCCAATAGTCCCATAGCTGCCTAAGCAGGCTAACAGGAGGAAACCAGCAAAGGGAGGAGTCATAGCGACCTTTTTTCGATGTTCCCAAGTATGATACCCTCTGGTTCAAAGGGATTATTCAGGGACAATGGGAAATCGCCCTAATAGATGGTGGGGCCACCCACAACTTCATCAAAGCTTCACTAGTATCGAGACGGGCACTTCAAACAGAGGAGTTTGAGGAGTTTTATGTTGCAGTAGCAAATGGCCACACAGTGGAGTGTCTAGACAGAGTTCCAGACTTGGAGATAAAGTTAGGCAATTACACAATGAGAGACACGCTTTATGTGGTTGACCTATCTGACATAGATGTGGTGTTTGTCTAGTGGATGATCACCTTGGGTAAAATCACCACCAACTACCAAACCTTGGAGATGGGATTCAGAGACCATGCCAAGAAGAAGATTGTTCTAAGAGGTAGGTTGACAGGAGCACCCAGGACAATTTCAGCCAAGAGGATGAAGAAAATATTTAGACATGGGGAGGTAGCATATGTCGAAGAATGTTTGATCACTACGCAGAAGGATTCAGAGGGTCGACAACAGTATCACACAGAGATCAAGAATTTGTTGGGACAACATCAGCAGGTCTTTGAGGCGATTCCACCAGGGAGACCACCTAACAAGGGATTTGAGCACACCATTGAGTTGGAGGAGGGGGCCAAACCCATGATCACCTCCCCCTATCGTCATCCTAGGAGGTTCAAGGATGATATAGAGAAGGAAATCAAGGAATTGATAGTAATGGGACACATCAGACCAAGCAGCAGCCCATTTTCTTCTTCAGTTGTCTTAGTTATGAAGAAGGATGACACCATGAGGATGTGCATTAATTACAAAGCCTTGAACAAGAAAACCATCAAGAACTGGTACCATATCCCACGCATTGACCAGTTGATGGATGAACTACATGGGGCAATTTTCTTCTCAAATATTGATCTACACTCTGGGTATCATCAGATCAGCATCTGAGAGCAAGACATAGAGAAGACGACATTTCGATGCCACTTTGGACATTTTGAGTTCCTGGGTATGCCATTTGGGCTAACCAATGCACCCACTACATTCCAGTCTTGCATAAACCACATATTCAAGGATCAGTTAAGGAAATCAGTCTTGGTTTTCTTCAAAGACATCTTAGTCTATAGTCGATCATGGTAGGAGCATATGAGGTACCTAGATGAGGTATTGAGCATCATGGAGGCACAGTCATTATATGCCAAAGAGTCCAAGTGTGAGTTTGGTATGACAGAGATGCTTTACTTGGGCCACATCATTAGTGCATAGGGGGTATAGGTGCACCAGGAGAAGATCAAGGCCATTTTGGATTGGCCAACGCCCAAGAATGTGACAGATTTGAGGAGTTTTTTCGGGCTGTGAAGCTATTACAAGCGGTTCGTCCGAGGTTTTTCTCAGCTTGAAGAACCACTGACAGATCTTATCAAGCATGGGGCCTTCATCTGAACTGAGAAATCATAGAAATTCTTTGATCACATTAAGGAAGTCATCGGCACTTGTCCAGTGTTGGCATTACCAAACTTCACCTTTCCATTTGTACTAGAGTGTGACACATCCGGCGAGGGTATCGAGGCAGTTTTGATACAGGGAGGACACCCCATTGTATTCGAGAGTAGGAATGTCATTCAGCCCGAGAGGTTGTACTCTATTTATGACAAAGAAATGTTGGCAATCATGCATGCCTTGACCAAATTCAGAAAATATTTGGTGGGCAGCAAATTCGTGGTCAAGACAGATCACAACAGCTTGAAGTATTTCCTTGAGCAGAAGGACCTCAGTGAGCACCAACATAAATGGTTGACAAAGGTATAGGTAGTTGACTTCAACATAGAGTATGTCAAGGGGAAGAAGAACATTGTAGTTGATGCACTATCGAGGAGACCCACATCCTGTTCTTTGATGGAGATTTCAGCAAATTGGAAATCCCACTTGTTAGTGGAATATTCCAAGAACAAGTTCGCTTTTGAAGTGATGTATGGGCAGATATAGGATGACAGGTATAGGGTCATTGATGATTTCATATTCTACAAGGATAGATTCTACTTGATACCAGATTCGATGCTCAAGAATAAGATCCTCACCACAGTTCATGATTCACCACTAGCAGGCCATCAGGGGTTTTTCAAAACCTACAAACAGATCAAGGAGAGGTTCTCATGGAAGGGCCTCAAATAGGACGTTATGAGACACATCAGTGAGTGTGTGACTTTCCAGCAAAACAAGTCAGAGCATGCTCTTCCATCATGGCTACTCTAGCCACTCCCCATTCCAGAGAAGAAATGGGAGAGTATATCAATGGACTTCATCACAGGCCTACCCACGGTCCAGGGTAAGGGCTGTATCTATGTAGTGGTCGACAGATTCACCAAGTTTTCTCACTTTTATGCCATACTGATAGAGTAAAGTGCAGTTCAGGTAGTCAAGCTATTCTTCAGGGAGGTCTTCAAACTTCATGGGTTGTCGAGGAACATCGTCAGTGAGAGGGACAATCAGTTCATGGGGACATTCTGGAGAGAGTTGTTTTGGTTGGTGGGGACAAAGATGACACCCAACACCAGCTATCACCCTCAGACAAATGGGTAGACCCAGATTATCAAAAATTGTGTTGAAGGATATTTGAGAAACCATGTAGGTGGACAATAGAGAACATGGGTAAAGTGGCTAAATCTAGGAGAGCATTGCTACAACACCACTTTCCACATGTCCATTGGTATGACACCCTTCCGAGCATTGTATGGATATGATGCTCCTACTTTGGTAGATTTGGTTTTTGGGGAGAGCAGAGCTCCCAAGTCCAAGGACTGGATCATAGAGAGTCAGAAGATTCTCAAGTCGTTGAAAGAGAATTTGCAAATGACACATAACCAACAGAAGATGACTGCAGATAGGCATAGGATAGAGGGCATCTTTGAGGTTGGGGATTTGGTTTTCTTGAGACTCCAACCTTATAGGCAGTCATCTTTGAAGAATTGTGGGGCCGAGAAGCTCAAGCCCAGATTTTATGGCCCTTACAGGATCATGTGCCAAGTAGGAAAGGTTGCTTATGAGTTAGAATTTCCAGAGGGAAGCAAGATTCATAATGTGTTCCACGTATCTTGCCTCAAAAAGACAATGGGACAATTCATTAGCACATCAGAGGAGATTCCCCCATTGGATGAGTAAGGATAGTTGGAGTTGGTTCTGTAGGAGATTTTGGAGTTCCAGGAGTGGAAACTGAGGAGCAGGGTCATCAAAGAGTTTTTGATTAGATGGAGAGGGCTTCCAGTAGAGGACACTACTTGGGAGAATGAGTAGGTGTTGCAGCACCCTAGACTGGTATTGATTAAGGACAAGCAATTTCGGGAAGGGAGGACTGTAATGTCCCTTTCCAAATAGGATCTCTAGAGTGGAGGATTAATGGTCTAAACCGCCCTGTTAGACTATAGCCAGGGCCTAAAAAGGGGTAAACAGGGTCACTAGAGGTCACTCCAGTCAAAGGTGTGATGTTCGGAAAGTATCATTGATCTAAAAATGGTTAAAAGCTCTTTTAATTCATTATGAGATAAAAATAAGAAGTCAACAGTGAGTTAGGGTTTCAGTAGGGAATTAGGGTTTTGGAAAGCTATAAAAGAAGAGTCAGTGACCTATCTCATCATTATGCAGATTATGACTTGTCATTGAGGAGAGAGGCGCATCTCAAGAGAGATAGTTCAATGGATTCCAAGAGGAAGACACCAGTTGGTTGATTTTGGTGTTGAGAGACACACCCTAGTCACCGGGAATATCACACAGGTCTTCCATCATTCTTCAACGACAGTTACGCAAGGTCTAGCAGCAAGGGTGCACTTATCGAGAGTGAGGGTGCAACTCCTGAGGAGGTTTAGATTGAATTGTCCCATCCAAGGAAAATTCTGAGATTTCTCTCCAACCCATTTGAGAGGAAGGCAAGGCACATCTTTTTCCTAGTTCCTCGTCATATTCTGACGAAGGAATCATCTGGGACACATTTTCCAGACTTGGAAGAGAGGCACTTTTGACGGATACATTCAGAGTTCCCAAGTGAGCATCAGGCCATATTCAAGGAAACCCTTTCGACCCATTTCCCAATAAACCAAGGCAGTCATTTTGAGACACATCTCAGCAGATTCCGACGGTGGAATCACTAGGGTGCATTTTTCCAGTGAGAGAGGGGCACATTCCCCTAGGGCGATCCATCCGGGGTACACTCTCAGGTATGCACTTGTATATATATTATTTTCATCATTGTCATAAGATTACTTCCAGGAGGAAGGAACCCTTGGTGCAATCATGGACCCAGAGGGATCAGTGCATTCAGAAGAACAACACATTGAAAGTGAAGACTCCAGGTTTGATTGTTTTAAATTATCATGCCTCTAACCTACATTTATAAGGTTTCTACATTACAAGTAGGTGTTGTAGTTGTGACAACAATCTTTAAATTGTTTTGATTCTAGAGATGTACTCATGAATCTCCTCTAGGATATATTCTTGTCTTGTTTCATTTCATTTGTTTTCTTGTTCCAGGCAAGTTAACAACAAAGGAAGATGTTTATCCTTTAGACTTCAGAGGGAGTCACTTGACTCAGAAGGAGTCAAACTAATTGAGAAGAAGAGACAGTACCTTCTTCCTCTTCAGTAGTCCAGAGGGAGATATCCATTAATATAGTTGATCCAGTTGTTCTAGGGCAGTATCTCTTCTTGAGGGTTACTCAAGAATAATGGCCCCTCATCGGACAATGATTTCCCATTGTGGTTAACATGGGGATTGCTTTGTTTTGGAGGTTGGTGAAGGAGAATCATTTCCTTTGGAAATTGTCCGAACAATCATTCCTTAGGGTAGATTCATTCTCTCCAGATTGCACTTTGTTTAGTGCCGGAGGAATGGCCCAAGGTGGGGAATGGTCTAGGTTCGGCAATCAAGGATAGACATTCCTTAGGGATGACTCATTCTCTCTAGGTTGCACTTTGTTTAGTGCCAGAGGAATGGCCCATGGTGGGGAATGGTACAGGCTCATAAATTAGGACAATCATTCTTCCTTGCTTGAGAAGAATAATCCAGATAGCCCATCATTGATGTTCTACTCTAAGGGCAGACACTCTTTCAGATCTCATAGATGTGAGTGAAAGAATGGCCCAAATGATTCAGTTTATATCATAACAATATTTTTTGTGCAGGTTGATATCAGATGATTGTTATGGAGACTGCCTATCTCCAGACAGTAGAGATATAGTACTGTGGTGGATATGTTCCACTTTTTGTGACTATGTGTCATGGTTTGAGTAGTTGTGTACTACAATGGATAAACACAGTTGTGTTCTATCAATTGATATTGTATCGATTTTCATGAAGATTATTCAGTTGGATAATAATGATGGTGCTCATGATGTTACCAGTTGAATGGTTTGTTTGTTCTCAAGACCATTATCGGTTATACCTCCCTAGCTAGGAGGGAGTGTTGATATTATGGTAGCTTCGGGAGGTATGAACCTCCATTGTGACCCCTGACAAGATTAGAATGTTCTGGAAGAAAGAAAAGAAGTGAACGTAACCCTAGAAGAGATGTCGGCTGAGAGGGATAATTAATATGAATTAATTAGTACCTATAATGAGAATTCGGCCCAGGCATTTTGTTAGGATTACTATAAATACAGGGCGCTAGTCTCTCATTTGACACAACTCTCAGAATTATAGAGAGTCACTTGTGCGCACTGTAGTCTGGCAGTCTTGTGTGCAAGTTATGGAGAAGGTGTTGCCACTAGTCTTGAAGACTATTTCTTCTATCTCTTGGGTTGGACTCTCTGATCAGCTTTGCTTACTTATTGCTTGGTGCATTAGCCTTGCTTGGCTATTGGATTGCTACCAGGATTCTTCTCTCTGTCAAGGTCAAGGTGCTCGAAGGGTGGCTTCGACCTATGGTTGGGTGACAATAGTGATATTGTCTATGGTGAAATGAGCACATTCTAACATTAAGTACACCACATGTCACTACCATGGTTGGTGACAGCTATGTTGTGGGCCCGGAGGCTAGAAAGGTCGGAAGTTTGGAAGTCAGGAGTTGGAGAGGGAAATGAGTGTGGGAGCCTCCAAGACCGAGATCCTGAAACCTGAGACCTGAAACTCTGAAGTCTGGATTAGAGAACCTTGAGATCTAGTTCTTGGTAATGACCCATGGTTGCATGGGTTGGGGAAACTGAGAGAAAGGGGCTAAGGCCTAAGTTACCTACAGAGCCGAGCAGAGCTTGGAAAATTCATGGAAACTAAACATTTTCTTGAATCAAGTTTTTTATGAATGCTATGGGATTTGTTAAGGAATAATGACTTGACAAATTCTAGTTGTCTGTACATTGTGATATAGAAGTTCGACAAGTACCAGAACTGAATAGAATTGCAACTGAGTGCAAAAGAAATGGAAGGGGCATGGACTGCTTCCAGTTCTGAGGATGAAGCAAAAGGAATGGATGTTCATTTGGGAGTTGAAGGATCGAACTCCAATGGTCATGGAGAAGAGATAGATAAGGAAGGAAACATGAGGAAGATCATAGAAGGATTAAAAAAAATGCCAAAACTTGCCGAGAAGATAGCAGAAAACTCAGGAAAGCTCAGGAAAAACAAGTGGAATTCAACGTAAAATTGTTAAAGAGTTTGGAGAGAATAGAGAATAAGTTGCATAAGGAGAGTGACTTGAGTAGAATAGGGAGTCGCCAGACTTCTGAGGGAAGGAGGTCAAGGAGTGTTGGTCGACATCATCATCACTCCCAAGGTCACTCTAAGAGAAGGACACACAGTAGTTCCAGCCCATCTCCTATCAGAAAGCACATGAGATATGGAGTGGGTGAATTGAAAGGAGAGATGAACAATATTAAGCCTCCTACATTTGATGGAGAACATAAGAAGGAGGAAGATGCCGAAACATGGTTTCTTGGTATGAGGAAATACTTCCAACTACAGAATTATTCCTCTCATGTGGAAGGAAGAATTGTGATGTATCAACTAAAGGGAAAAGCATCCATGTGGTGGGATCAACTTGTATAGGTGCAGCACATTAGAGAGAAAGATATTACTTGGAAAGAATTCAAGAGGTATTTCGAGAAGAAATACTTGACTAAGAGATATTATGACATAAAGATGAAGGAGTTCTTTGAACTCAAGATAGGAAGCATGACCATGGATGAGTATGAACGTAGGTTTTTGGAAACACTAAAGTAAGTTATGTTCATCAAAGACGAGATTGTCAAGATTCAAAGGTATCTGAGTGGACTGCCACCTTCCATCGGTGACAAGATACAGTATGATGACCCTAATACCATGGAAGAAATGATAAGAAGAGGGAAATGCTTTTATCAACGGCAAAGAGAAAAACGTACCTTTTGGAAGGCTTGGGATGACCAAAGGAAGTGCAAGAAAGAACAGAGGAAGAAGGGAAAGAAACCTTCCTTTTTCAAAAATGATGCAGGAGCATCGCCAACTCATCAAGGAGCATCGCCCATGACAAGTGAGCCAGCATGAAAGACAATGAACAGCTGGACAAGGCTAGCTGAAACTTTTTGAATTCTCATTCAAGAGGATGCGCCAATGTATAAATGATGCATTTATGGAAAGTGTCTTTGTATATTGTATCATACCTCGAGCCATACGCTCTTATCTGAAGTAGATAGGAGGCATTTAATAGATTTAATGCTGGTAGATAGGATGTTTAAGTCTAGATTTGATAGTTAGAGTCTGAGAGGGAAAACGGATATAGACACCCTCATTATATCATTGTAACATATGGTAGTATGAGCAAGAAGAGAAAGTAGAGAATATTGTGTGAAGAACACCCATGTATAGGCAGTTGAATTAATAGAAAGAAGCTTTGATTCAAGCACATGGTTTGTGTTGCTTTCTCTGTGTATTGTTGATATTCTCATGAATGTTTGTTCTCTGGTTATGCATTTTCTTTGTATGTGTTGTGCATAGTGATTTCATGTTTCTAACTGAATTCTGAAAGAAGAGAAAATGAGTTTCAATTGTTTCTCTATCTGAGCTAGGATATTCCTGCAAAGAGTGCAGTTGAATTCATTCGCAAAGAGTGCGTTGATGAAAGCTCAATAGTTGAACCTTTGTTCTCATTCGCCCAAAAGTAGAAGTGGGTTATACAATCCATGCAAGGAGTGCGCAGGCTAAAGAGGAAGCCTCAGTTGTGATACTAAGCAGAAGTGTTGAAGGACTACTGCTACAGGTGTGTGCAGAGTCAAAAGATCTCGACACTTAGAAGTGTTCGAGAACTGCTGCAAGAAGTGCATGCAAGGAACCTTGTTGAGGTTGAAGAATTTTAACAAAGCTCAGGAAGGATAGGTCCTTGAGTCGCTGAGGATCAGCGTAACCAAGTGAACTTGAAATCAGGAAGAACGTCACAGGTTGGCGGAAAGGCGAAAGAATCTCGTGGAGAGATACTCTTTTCATCTCGTGGATTTTATAAGAAGGAAGAACGGATGGTCGAAATCCTCTAAAGAGATTTCACGAAGTTCTGAGGATCTTTAGATCTTACAGAGCTACAAGGAGGTTACAGCGAGAATATTCTGAAGAGTTGGAAGCTCAGGAGAGACAGGGTCATTGATTCTTAGTCACAGGAGCTGTAGGATATACATGTGGTATCATGTATCGGGGACTC
Organism: Picea glauca; assembly: GCA_000966675.3. Taxonomy (NCBI): domain Eukaryota; kingdom Viridiplantae; phylum Streptophyta; class Pinopsida; order Pinales; family Pinaceae; genus Picea; species Picea glauca. The sequence continues at coordinate 199,570 of JZKD02S0898763.1, forward strand.
GGGAGTTGAAGCCCCAAAGGTTGTGAAGCCAAAGTAGCGAGATCACGAGATGCGATAAGATTAGAGCCGTTCATTGGGGAGGATGCGTGTCAGGAGATTCTCATCTCGCAGACTTGGACATTGGACAACCGAAAGAGAAGCCCTTTAGTTTCGTGAGAGGCGAAGCAGCGAGAGATTTGTAGCTGTCCATCTGAGGGGATAGATGGCAGAGATCGGTGATCTCGTGAACTCGGGAGTTCGCAGACTGAAGACCCAAGTATTGGGTGTGCAAAGTCGCGAGACGCGAGGACGCGAGGCGACGAAGTAGCGAGAAGATCGGAGCCTTCCATCTGAAGGGACAGGTGGCAGAGATCGGTGATCTCGCAACTCGGGAGCTCGCAGGTTGAGAGTCCAACATTTGGGTACTCCAAGTCGCGAGATCGCGAGGTGGCGAGAGAAGGATAGCCGTTGGATCTATAATGCAGGAGGACCGTTGGATCTGAGCGAGGGATCGTGTCTCGGGACCTCGCAAGAAAAGGTCCAAGAGTTTGGACGCAGGTATCGCGAGGTCGCAAGAAGGTGATATCCCGACAGCTGGAGCCATGTGGGCCATCACGGAGTGTGAGTGGAATACAGGTGGCACAAAGGATTCGCGAGTTGCGAAGTGCCGAGGAGCTGAGACTCGTGTGGGCATTGAGTCGTGAAGTGCCGAGGAGCCGAGGTTCATGTGGATGTGTGGTAAAGTATAAGGTGGGACCGCGCATCTTGGAGACTCGCGGACTAGGAGGGTGAAATTTCGATGGTTCAACCAACAAGGTCGCGAGGTTTTGAGGTCGCGAGATTTCAAGGGCGTGAGAGGTGCTAACATTTAGCCTAGTCTATAGTTGCATGTGGAAGGAGCTATACCCGTATCGCCAGATCGGGTATCGGAAGATTTGAAAGAAAATTTTGGAGGCTTGAGCCACGAACTCGCAAGAGAGCGAGATTTAGCTGATCTCCCAGTAACAAAGGGGGGGAGACCTCGGAGAAAGATTTATGTGGGTGCAGATTTCCTGATAGGGAAATAGAAGAACCTTTGAGTTCTTCGGGCCTAGGAAAAAGAATGTCCTGGTGGGTGCGGACGTGCTCAAGAGTGGCCGTTTGCATCAAGTGGTATCAGAGCGAGAAAATCTCTTTTCTTTCTGTAGCAGAGAAGAGAAGAAAATTTCACCATGCCACCATGGAGAGAAAGACAATCACCTAACTCGGAAGATAGGGAGGTGAGAAGAATAGGTAGGCCAGTAGGAAATCCAGAGATAGAGAGACAGATGAGAGATCTTCGAGTGAGATTAGAAGATATGGAAGCAGCATAGAGACGCACAGTCAGTGTTGGAGATCTGAGCGACTCCGAAGGCGAAGTTGTAGCCGAATAAGAAGGAGAAGTTGCAGCCGAGGATGCAGCCAATGAGCGATTAATTAAAGCTATCGCCTGGATGAGTTCCAAGAAAAAAAGGACATTCCAACTTATGAAGGAAGTCTGGATGCGGAAGAGCTGTTAGACTAGATAAGGGCTCTTGACACCTACTTCGACTATGAGGAAATCGAAGAGGATAAAAAGGTTAGGCATGCTGCCACCAAATTGAAGGGACATGAAGCGTTATGGTGGGATGAGCTTCAAGCAGATAGACGTTCCAAAGGTAAGAAAAAGATCAAAAGCTGGGATCGAATGATTGCGAAGATGAAGGCAAAATTCATCCCAAGGGATTATCAAATCACACTATTCAAGAGAATACAAAACCTGAGACAGAAGTTGATGACGGTAAAAGAGTATACCGAGGAATTCTACAAGCTCAATATCAGAGCAGGTCATCGGGAGAGTGATGATGAAAAAGTTGTCAGGTATATGCATGGCTTGAGATACGATATCCAGGATGAGATGAGTATGACAACCATCAAAACGGTGGAGGATGCGTATTAGATGGCGTTGAAAGCCGAAGAAAAGATAAGCCATAAGACGACACAGCGAGGCCGAGGTAAGAGCCAGCCCAAAGGTAAGTCAGTTGCTCAAGATAGGTTCAAAAAATCTAAGGATGACTGGAAGAAGCCTCAGACGAGAACGGAAAGAGGTGGAAGTTCACAGTGAGGCCAGCACGCTGAACAGCAAAGGCAGCAGACAGAACAGAGCAGAGGATACTCTGATAACAATACATTTCCTCGTACTAGAGGTAGAGGAAGAGGTAGAGGTGGAGTCATCACATGCTTCACATGTGGATAGGATGGACATAAAGTAGTTGACTGTCCAGATAGGAAAAAGGACAAAGGAGAAGCTCACATCGCTAAGGCACAGAGGCGAAATGCTAAGACAGAAGACGCAGAAGATGGAAGGTCGTTGATGATGTGTAAGGTTCTCTTAACACCCGAGAAGGAGGTGGAGGACACATCACAAAGAAACAGGATGTTTAGAAATGCATGCAAAACCAAAGACAGAGTGTGTAAAGTTATTGTGGATAGCGGAAGCATAGACAATCTCGTTTCAACCGAGATGGTGGAGAAACTGGAGCTGGAGATGACTGATCATTCAAGCCCATACAAAGTCTCATGGTTATAGAAGGGACATCAGGTAAATGTCACCAAACAATGCTTAGTTGACATCAAGATAGGAGGATACAATGATAAAATTCTCTATGATGTTATTCCTATGGATGTATGTCATCTATTGCTAGGAAGACCATGGCAATATGACAGGAACGTAGTTCATGATGGGAAGATGAATATGTATACTCTGGAGAAGAATGGGAGGACACATATGTTACTTCCAATTAAAGAAAAATAAGTAAAACCAGAACCAAGAAATATTGTACTTCTCATGAGTGGGAAGGAACTTCTAGCGGAAGTAAAGAAGAAGGAAGATCCACAGTTCTTTGTGGTTAGGAAACCGAGAGTTGTTTTGACTAGCACAAGAGTGGATGACTTACCGGAAGAAATTCAGGAACGGCTGGAAGAGTTCACTGATATTGTGGTAGATGAATTACCTCATTCATTGCCACCAGTGAGGAGTGTGAGTCATCATATAGACCTCATACCAGGGGCAAGTTTTCCGAACAAAGCTACATACAGGTTGACGTCACAGGAGAATGAAGAAGTTAAAAGGCAAGTACAGGAACTACTGGATAAAGGACTGATCAGGGAAAGTTTAAGTCCATGTGTCGTTCCAACGGTACTGAGTCCAAAGAAAGATGGAGGTTGGAGAATGTGTATAGACTCCAGAGCCATTAACAAGATAACCATCAGGTATAGGTTTCCATCGCCACGGATGGATGACTTGATGGACTGCTTGAGTGGAACAAAAATGTTTTCAAAGGTTGATTTGAAAAGCGGATACCATTAGATTCGCATGAGGGAAGGTGATGAATGGAAAACAACCTTCAAAACCAACGAGGGGTTGTACGAATGGCTAGTCATGCCATTTGGCTTGACGAATGCACCGAGTACTTTTATGAGGCTGATGAATGAAGTGCTGAAGGAATTCATTGGTAAGTTTGTCATTGTTTATTTAGATGACATATTGATTTTCAGCAAAACAAAAGAAGAGCATCTGAAGCATTTAGCTGCAGTAATGAGGAAACTACAAGAAGACAAGCTGTTGATCAACATGAGGAAATATTCATTTATGAAGACATAACTCATTTACTTGGGATTTTTCATATCGGCAAATGAATTAAAGATGGATCCAAGTAAAGTGGAGGTAATTAAAAATTGGCCATCACCGAGAAATGTTTTCGAGGTGAGAAGCTTTCATGGTTTGGCTAGTTTCTACCGAAAGTTCATCAGGAATTTCAGTGGAATTAGCGTAGCAATGATGGACACAGTCAAGAAAAGACATAAATATTTTCATTGGACTAAAGAGGCAAAGAAGAGCTTCAATCTGTTGAAGCGAAAGATCACTGAACAGTTGGTTTTGGTGTTACCGGATTTCATGAAGACATTTCAAGTGAAATGTGATGCAAGTGGCTTTGCCATAGGAGCGGTCTTGAGGCAGGAGGACAGACCAATTGCATATTTCAGCGAGAAGTTGGATGAAGCAAAAGTAAAATACTCCACATATGATAAAGAGTTCTATGTAATCATACAGGCATTGAAGAAGTGGAGGCATTACTTGATCCCAAAAGAATTTGTGTTGTACAGTGATAATCATGCACTATAGTTTGTAACTCAATAAGAGAAGTTGAATCAGAAACATGCCAAATGGGTAGAGTACATGCAGAATTTTACATTTGTAATTAAACACATTTCAGGTACTTCTAACAAAGTGGTTGATGCTTTGAGCAAGAAATGTTTGTTGCTGTAGGAGTTCCGAGTCAAAACATTGGGTTTTGAAAATCTTAAGGACATGTATGTAGGGGATGCAGATTTTGCAGAAGCATATGAGGCAGCTTTGAATCCAGTTCTCAGAGACAAAAGCTCATGGATGGATTACATGATCCAAAATGGATTGTTGTTCAGAGGCAACCAACTATGTATTCCAAATTTCTCCATGAGGGAGAACCTGCTAAAAGAGAAGCACAGCGGAGGATTGGCAGGACATTTTGGCCACGACAAGACATTTGCAAAGCTAAGCGAAGAATACTTTTGGCCAGGAATGCGGTCGGAAGTCAAGAGGTTTATTGACAGATGCATAATTTGCCAGCATTCGAAGGGCAGGAAGCAGAATGCGAGATTCTATCAATCCTTACCCATACCAGAGAGGCCGTGGGATGAAATCAACATGGATTTTGTACTGGGATTACCAAGGACGCAAAGAGGACATGATTCAATCTTTGTGGTGGTTGACAGTTTTTCTAAAATGGCACATTTTATTCCATGCCAGAAGACCAGTGATGCGACTCATATCGCAAATTTGTTTTTCAAGGAGATTGTTAGACTTCATGGTTTACCCAGAAGCATAGTATTGGATAGGGATACGAAATTCATTGGAAATTTCTGGAGGACACTCTGGAAAAAGATGGGAACTAACTTGATGTTCAGTTTATCTTATCATCCTCAGACGGATGGGCAAACAAAGGTAGTAAATAGGAGTCTAGGAGATTTGCTAAGAAGCTTGGTGACAGAGCACCATAGCAGCTGGGACAATGTATTGTCACAGGCAGAGTTTGCATACAATGACTCAGTGAACAGAAGCACAGGCAAAAGTCCATTTGAGATTTTATATGGCAAGCAGCCGAGAGGAGTATCTGAACTGAGGGATTTGGAGCAGATAATGAACAAGAGCGCAAGAACTGAAGAATTTGCAGAGGTGATGGAAGAACTTCACAGCAGGGTGAAGCAGCGATTGCTGAAATCGAACCAGGAATATAAGCGCAGAGCAGATCAGCATCGAAGACAACTTCAGCTCGAAGTTGGTGATCTAGTTCTGGCACATCTGAGGAAGGAAAGGTTCCCAAGGGGAACATACAATAAGCTAAAAATGAAGAAAATTGGGCCATGTAGAGTCCTAAAGAAATTAGGAGAAAATGCTTATGAGATTGAATTGTCGGATGGGATCAGAATATCTCCGACATTCAATGTCTCAGACTTATATCCATATAAGGCTGAGGAAGCAGGAGCTAAAAGTGATAAACAACCAGAAATCCAGTGGCAGAAGGAGATGTCGATTGCAGAAAAGCCACAGATGGAGCATATACTAGACAAGAGAGTAAGCAAAAGGACCAGGCGGAAGGAATACTTCGAGTATTTGGTCAAATGGAAGAACCATCCAGTGGAATATGCCAGCTGGGAGATGGAAGCGGAGATTCAAAAGCATGGACGGACCGTGCAGGAGCTCATGCACAGGAGCCCATGAAAGTTTTCAAGCCGAGGAGTATGATGCAGGAGCATCGCCAACTCATCAAGGAGCATCGCCCATGACAAGCGAGCTAGCATGAAAGACAATGAACAGTTGGACAAGGCCAGCCGAAACTTTTTGAATTCTCATTCAAGAGGATGCGCCAATGTATAAATGATGCATTTATGGAAAGCGCCTTTGTATATTGTATCAGACCTCGAGCCATATGCTCTTGTCTGAAGTAGATAGGAGGCATTTAATAGATTTAATGCTGGTAGATAGGATGTTTAAGTCTAGATTTGATAGTTAGAGTATGAGAGGGAAAACGGATATAGACACCCTCATTGTATCATTGTAACATATGGTAGTATGAGCAAGAAGAGCAAGCAGAGAATATTGTGTGAAGAACACCCATGTACATGTAGTTGAATTAATAGAAAGAAGCTTTGATTCAAGCACATGGTTTGTGTTGTTTTCTCTGTGTATTGTTGATATGCTCATGAATGTTTGTTCTCTGGTTATGCATTTGCTTTGTATGTGTTGTGCATAGTGATTTCATGTTTCTAACTGAAGTCTGAAAGAAGAGAAAATGAGTTTCAATTGTTTCTCTATCTGAGCTAGGAGATTCCTGAAAAGAGTGCAGTTGAATTCATCCGCAAAGAGTGCGTTGATGAAAGCTCAGTAGTTGAACCTTTGTTCTCATTCACCCAAAAGTAGAAGTGAGTTATACAAGCCGTGAAAGAAGTGCGTAGGCTAAGGAAAAAGCCTCAGTTGTGATACTGAGCAGAAGTGTTGAAGGACTACTGCTATAGGTGTGTGCAGAGTCAAAAGATCTCGACACTTAGAAGTGTTCAAGAACTGCCGCAAGAAGTGCATGCAAGGAACCTTGTTGAGGTTGAAGAAGTTTAACAAAGCTCAGGAAGGATAGGTCCTTGAGTCGCTGAGGATCAGCGTAACCAAGTGAAATTGAAATAAGGAAGAACGTCGCAGGTTGGCGGAAAGGTGAAAGAATCTCGTGGAGAGATACTCTTTTCATCTCGTGGATTTTATAAGAAGGAAGAACGGATGATCAAAATACTCTGAAGAGATTTCATGAAGTTTCGAGGATCTTTAGATCTTACAGAGATGCAAGGAGGTTACAGCGAGAAGATTCTAAAGAGTTGGAAGCTCAGGAGAGACAGGGCTGTTGATTCCGAGTCACAGGAGCCGTAGTATCTACACGTGGTATCGTGTATCGGGGACTCGGGAGTTGAAGCCCCAAAGGTTGTGAAGCCAGAGTAGCGATATTGCGAGATGCGATAAGATCAGAGTCGTTCGTTGGGGAGGATGCGTGTCAGGAGATTCTCATCTCGCAGACTCAGACATTGGACAACCGAAAGGGAAGCCCTTTAGTTTCGCGAGAGGCGAAGCAGCAAGAGATTTGTAGCCGTCCATCTGAGGGGACAGGTGGCAGAGATCGGTGATCTCGGGAACTCGGGAGTTCGCAGAGTGAAGGCCCAAGTATTGGGTGTGCAAAGTCACGAGACGCGAGGACGCGAGGCGACGAAGTAGCGAGAAGATTGGAGCCGTCCATCTGAAGGGACAGGTGGTAGAGATCGTTGATCTCGCAACTCAGGAGCTCGCAACTTGAGAGTCCAACATTTGGGTACTCCAAGTCGCGAGGTGGTGAGGTGGCGAGAGAAGGATAGTCGTTGGATCCGCAATGCAGGAGGACCGTTGGATCTGAGTGAGGGATCGTGTCTCAGGACCTCGCAAGAAAAGGTCCGAGAGTTTGGACATGGGTATTGCGAGGTCGCGAGAAGGTGATATCCTGATAGCTGGAGCCGTGTGGGCCATCACGGAGTGTGAGTGCAATACAGGTGGCACAAAGGATTCGCGAGTCGTGAAGTGCCGAGGAGCCGAGACTCGTGTGGGCGTCAAGTCGCGAAGTGCCGAGGAGCCGAGGTTCGTGTGGATGTGTGGTAAAGCATAAGGTGGGACTGTGCATCTCGGAGACTCGCGGACTAGGAGGGTGAAATTTCGATGGTTCAACCAACGAGGTCGTGAGGTTGCGAGGTCGCGAGATTTCAAGGGCGTGAGAGGCGCTAACATTTATCCTAGTCTACGTTCGCATGTGGAAGGAGCTATACCTGTATCGCTAGATTAGGTATCGGAATATTTGAAAGAAAATTTTGGAGGCTTGAGCCAAAAACTCGCAAGAGAGCGAGATTTAGCTGATCTCTCGGTAACAAAGGGGGGGAGACCTTGAAGAAAGATTTTTGTGGGTGCAGATTTCCCGATAGGGAAATAGAAGAACCTTTGAGTTCTTTGGGCCTAGGAAAAAGAAGGTCCTGGTGGGTGCAGACATGCTCAAGAGTGGCCATTTGCGTCAAAAAACAGTCCTCAAGGTCAGCTATCATTTAGAGAGTCGAGAATGACTGACTTAGGGGAACAAAGGCCAAGATAGATGCCCATTCAGTGTTTGGGTTGTCAGGGAAACCATAAGTACAGAGATTGTCCCCACAAAAATGACAAAGTGAGAGTTGTCCATAATTTTCAACAAGCTGAAATAGTGGAGAACATGGGCAGTGTAATTACAAGGATCTACGCAGCCCTGGATAAAAAGAAAGTTGAATTCTAGTCGCACATGATTGAAGTAGAAGGTATGATCAACAACCATGCCTTTACTATTTTAATTGATTCAGGAGCTAGTCATAGTTATATAGATCCTAGAGTGGTGGAAAGTTTTCATTTTTCGAGAAGAAAACATGAAAAGTCTTGGTTAGTGCAGCTAGCTACAAGAAACAAGAGAAAAGTCACTAAGTTAGTTAAGTCTTGTCCTGTGGACATGAATGGATTGAGCACAAAAGCTGAATTGAATTTTCTGCCTTTAGGTTCTTATGACTGTCTAATTGGGATGGACTGGTTGGACCAACTCCATGCCATCTTGGACTATCGTAACAAGGCATTCACTTTTCTGGATGAGGAAGGAAATCAGAAAACAATCCAAGGAATTCCGAGAGTTGTTGCTATCAGAGAAAACTTAGCAATGCAACTGAATAAGTGCTACAATAAAGGCAATCAATTATTTGCAGCCCATGTGGAAGAATCACCTAATGATAAGATGTCAAGTATTGGATATCATGTGGTACTAAAGGAGTTTGAAGATGTATTTTAGGAGGTACCCAGACTACCTCCGAAAAGACATATTGACTTCTCTGTAAACTTGATGCCTGGAGCAGCTATAGTGTCAAAAGATCCTTACAGAATGAGTATACCAGGGCTGAAAGAGTTGCAATTGCAGCTTGAAGACCTTCTAAAGAAGGGGTACATATGCCCAAGTGTGTTACCTTGGGGTGCCCCGGTCCTATTCAAGAAGAAGAAATATGGAATGCTAAGATTGTGTATCAATTTCAGATAATTGAACAAAGTAACTGTAAAGAACAAGTACCCTCTGTCGAGGATTGATGATCTCTTCGATCAGTTGAAGGATGCGAAGATATTTTAGAAGATAGATCTCAGGTCAAGATATCACCAGGTAAGGATAAGGGATGAAGACATTAGCAAGACCGCCTTTAGAACAAGGTATGGTCATTACAAGTTCATAGTGGTGCCATTTGGTTTGTCAAATGCACCCATTGTTTTTATGTGAATGATGAATGGTGTATTGAGGGACTATCTAGACAAGTTTGTCATAGTCTTCTTGGATGACATCCTGGTGTATTCCAAGTTGGAGGAAGAGCATGATTAGCATCTTAGGATGGTGTTGCAAGTGATAAGAGAGCACCAACTATATGCCAAGTTGAGAAAGTGTTCGTTTTATCAAAAGCAGATCCATTACTTGGGGCATATTATTTCAAAGGATGGGATAGTTGTAAACCCTGAGAAAATTGAGGCCATCAGAGAATGGTCAGTGCCAAAGAATGTGACAGAATTCAAATCCTTCATGGGTCTAGAGGGTTATTATAGAAGGTTTATCGTAGGGTTCTTGAGGATAGCTCACCCTATCACTTCCTTGCAAAGGAAGGAGAAGAAGTTTCAGTGGACATAAGATTGTGAGAAAATATTTCAGCGATTGAAGCAAATTTTAACCAGTGCTCCAATCCTGAGGATTGCAGATCCGAATGAAGATTTAATAGTGTACAGAGATGCATGCAAATAAGTACTAGGAGGATTCCTCAGTCAGAATGGATTCGTAATCTATTATGAATCCAGAAAGTTGAAAGAGCATGAAAGGAACTATGCAACTCATGATTTGGAGTTGCCAGCCATAGCGCATGCTCTAAAGAAATGGAGACATTACCTCATGGGAAGGAGGTTCAAACTGAGAACAGACCATAATGGTCTGAAGTATTTGTTTGATCAGCCAACCTTGAATGCTAGAATGAGTAGGTGGCTGGAGTTTCTCTGTGAGTACGATTTTGATATCAAGCATATCAAAGGGAAGGAGAATAAAGTGGTTGATGCACTCAGCAGGAGAGGACATGAATTACATGTTGCAGCCATTGGCATGTACCAAATTGATATTAAGGAAAGAATTTTAGAAGCTATGAATGCAGATTTGCAGTACAGAGAGCTGGTAGCAAACCTACAGCAAGGTGAGGTGCCACAGAAAGTGGAAAATTATAAATTGGAAACCGATGGAACACTTATGTACAAGAACAGAATGTATGTACCTAATGTCCAGGACTTGGAATGTATGATTGTGCATGAAATGCATAATGTTCCTTATGTAGGGAACCCTAGATATTAGAAAAAAGTGGCAGCAGTCAAGAGCCATTACTTTTGGCTAGGTATGAAGAACGATATTGTTGAATACATTGCCAAATGTATGGAGTGACAAAAGGTTAAAGTTGAGCATAGGCACCCAACAGGGTTTCTGCAACCTTTACCCATTCGTCAGTGGAAGTGGGAGGTAGTGACAATGGATTTCATCATAGAATTGCCCAGAACAGGAAAGAAACATGATTCAATCATGGTGGTGGTGGATAATCTTACGCAAGCTACCCATTTCATTCTGTTAAAGACTACTCACAAGGCAATGGATGTTGCCGACATCTTTATGAAGGAAGTGGTGCAATTGCACGGTATTCCCAAGACAATTGTGTTTGAAAGAGAACCGAAATTTACCTTAAATTTCTAGAAGGGGTTGTTCAAAGGATTCAAAACGAATCTGAACTTCAATACATCCTATCATCCTGAGTATGATGGACAGACAGAGAGGGTGAACAGAGTAATAAAATACATGCTAAGGATGTATGTGATGGACAAACCATCAAAATGGGAAGACTAGCTACACTTGGTACCTACAACAATGGGTATCCAACATCATTGAAGATGATCCCATTTGAAGAAATTTATGGCAGAAAGTGCAATACTCCAATAAACTGAGATAATCCAGCTGACAGGGCAGTAGTTGGGCTAGAGTTTCTCGAGGAAATGGAAGAACATATGCTAAAAATCAAGCAGAATTTAAAGGCTATCCAAGATAGGGAGAAAAGTTATGCTGACAAAAACAGGACCCATAGAGATTTTAAAGCGGGTGATCATGTTTTACTAAAAGTAAAAGCTAATAGAAGTACCCTGAAGCTAGGAAATTATGCCAAGCTGGCAGCCAGATTATGTGGGCCATTTGAAATCCTAGAAAGGATTGGGCCAGTTGCATATATGCTTGCATTACCTGCATCCATGACTCTACATAATGTGTTTCAATTTTCATTGTTTAAGAAATATATACCTCATGCTTATCATGTAATTGATTGGAATGTGATTCAGGTGGAACAAGAAGGTGTCCTGCAAGTGCATCATGTGCGCATATTGGACTGAAAAAGAAAATAGCCCCAGAATCGAGCCATAGGTCTTGTAAAGGTCCAGTTGACCTGGTACGGTCCTAAGGACGTGACATTGGAGCATGAGGATTTTATGCGGGCAGAATACCCACATATTTTTGAAGATTTTAGAAATCTTGCTAATGTTGTGTAAAAGTTTCACAGAGGACAGTGCAAAAATAAGGGGAGGGGATTGTAATATCCCCCGGTAGTTCTCTAGTTATATTATGAATTGTAATCATATTTATGAACTATAATCATGTTTTGTAGCATGGTGAGCCGAGCATTGATAAGCTGGTGGGCTTATGTGTTTATTAGGCCAAAGAGCCTAAGTGTTAAGGCCATGAGCCTGTTTTTGTATATGTAATTATGCAGAACATTAATAAAGATTAAACATCGTTGCATGCAGACCGACCACGAAGAAAGATTGATGGGGGACTAAGCTTCCATAGAGGGGTAAGGGAGAGGGGGTTGAAAGGTTGGAAGAGGGGATAAGCTTAGGAGCTTGAGTCCTTGGGGATAATAATTTATTAGTATTCCAAAAGCTATGTGAAATGTATGTTTTTATCCTAAGTTCCTGGAAGGGGGAACGTGTGCAAAAGGGAATGCATGCTGATGGAGTGTATGCAGCTTCATAGGAAACATGTGTCAGCCCTGGCCCATGCAATTTAACCCAAAGATTGAGCTATGGAGGGGGTTCGTCCTCCATTCTTCCGTCTTCCATATGAACCGAAGGATCTCTACGTTTGATTTATGTAAGCCTCACACAACTATGAAACTCGAAGCCTATGATGTTTTCTTGAGAAGCCGATACACCCTCTGTCTGAAATGTTGAGTCTGTGTTCTACCTCTGCGTGGATTTCTCGTCATGCATCTTGAAAACCGATGTTAACTAAACGATGTTCTATCTTAGTGGCCTATTGTCATTTTCTGGTTCCACACCTCATTTTCCTGTTTTTGTTGTCACCTCTGAGTTAACCAAAGTTGTTGTTGTTTCTATCATCCTAAACTTACAGGAATTGAATTGAAAATTGGTTGAAGAATCATGTTGTCAGATCCATGGTAGAAGAACCAAGTTGTCAGGCCTGTGAGAAACTCTCTCCAGGTGAGAGAGTCTACTGGGAAGTGGTTTCTTCCAGAGAGAGTCCAACACTAGCTATGGAGCTCTGAGACTTCCTGATCTGGCCTGTTGTCAAGGCCCATAGAGGGAGGTGAAGCACCGATGGACTATGCTTGTGAAGGTGTATACTCTCGGGTGGAATAGGCATGTGGGGAATGAGATTCCATGAGTAGTGGGCGTAAGAAGGCTCCTGGAGAGAATTCTTTTGGTTTCTCTGTGCAGTTTTCATGTAACCTCAGCCTAGTCTAGGATTCCCTTGCCTTGGGTGGAGCTTAGTTCCAGCTCGAGGGTGACCCACTGTTGAGCGTGATGAGCAGTGAGGTCTAAGGCTGGGAGTTTCGTGGAAGGTCTGCACATGGTTGGTGGAGTTACTATAGTTTCAAAGATAAGTATATGCATGTGTTTAATTTCAATTAAAATGCATGTATGTGATGCTTGCAATATTATCATGTATTCTATTGCAATGATATTTACTGTTAATTCCATTAATTTTGTATGTTAGCAGTAATCCTATGATTACTCTGTATTGTTTGGTTAAATGATTTAATTTGAATTAATATGCATGTTATATATAAATTTATGGGAATGTTACACGTAGTATCATTGCCCAGCAGTGAGGTTGATGGTCGGGGGTGTTACACTTAAATTTATGTTGTAAAGGATGAGGTTGGTTGCAGGCCTCTAAGGCTATCACTGCCCAGAAGGAAGAACCCTATGGTAAAAGGAAAGGATGAATCAGTGGATCTCTCCATCAAGAACTCTTTGAGGAAGAATCTTGTGGTTAGATGAGATGAAAAGAGGGATCTTCGAGTGAAAGACAATTTTGTCCTAGGAAACGTAGACCTAACACAAAAACTACAGACATGTCACAACGAACATCTGAGGTAGTATTTGGCCTAAATCTTAGGTATGAGGTAGCAAGAAAGGTACAGGATTGAAGTGACATTTGGGTACATATCCGAGTTGTTGTTGGTGGCATTATTATCAGAAGTAATGATTCGAACTGCTATTGGCAGCAGTATTATCACAGGTCTGAAGTGACTTTATGACAGTTTTGAAACAAACTTAAAAGATGAAATTTATGAGGTTGTGATGAAGGAAAAATTGAAGGGTAGATATGAGACAAGTATAAGGGTTGTTCTGATGCAACTCTGAGGAATAACATGGCCAAGGTTAAAGACAGTTTTGGAGCGAACCTATGCTGATTTAAAAACCTTTTTCATATCTGTAATGTCCCTTTCCAAATAGGATCTCCAGAGAGGAGGCTTAATGGTCTAAACCTCTCTGTTAGACTATAGCCAGGGCCAGAAAATGGGTAAACAGGGTCACTAGAGGTCACTCCATTCAAAGGTGTTATGTTTGAAAAGTGACATTGAGCTAAAAATGGTTAAAAGCGCTTTTAAGTCATTATGAGCTAAAAATAAGAAGTCAACAGTGAATTAGGGTTTCAGTATTGAATTGGGGTTTTGGAAAGCTATAAGAGAAGAGTCAGTGACCTAATTCATCATTATGCAGATTATGACTTGTCATTGAGGAGAGAGGTGCATCTCAGGATAGATAGTTTAGTGGATTCCAGGAGGAAGACACCAATTGGATGATTTCAATGTTGAGAGACACACCCTAGTCACCGGGAAGATCACACAAGTATTCCATCATTCTTCAGTGGCAGTTACGCAGGGTCTAGCAGCAAGAGCACACTTATCTAGGGTGAGGGCACAACTCCTGAGGAGGTTTAGATTGACTTGTCCCATCCAGGGAGAATTATGAGATTTCCCATCGACCCATTTGAGAGGAAGGCAAGGTGCATATTTTGTCTGGTTCCTCGTCAGATCCCAACGGAGGAATCATCTAGGACATATTTTGTAGACTTGGAAGAGCAGCACTTTTGACGAATACATTCAGGGTTCCCAAGCGAGCACCAGGCCATATTTAGGGAAACCCTTCTGACCCATTTCCTAGTAGACCAAGGTGGTCATTTTGAAACACATCTTAGTCAATTCTGATGGTGGAATCACTAGGGCACATTTTTCCAGTGAGAGAGGGGAACGTTCCCCTAGTGGGATCCATCCGGGGTCCAAACCCACCAGCAGAGGGGTCCAACAGATACCAGGACTGAGAACTAAAGTAGGGCGCATCATCTGGGACAGTCTCCAGGCCATTCCGAGAGGTATAGATGCCAGGGTGAACTTTCCAGACCTCCAACAGTTATCGTACGAGCTGCCATAGTTCTAATGCATCCATTGATCCCGCAGTGCTCATATATTTTGGGTATTATCATTTAGTTTTCTTATTGTATTCTGGCTAAGATCATTTTTACTTTTGATCTAGCTGAGTAATTCATTTTATTCAGCCGCATTCGACCTTTTGTACTCTGCAGAGATATCATAATATAAGCTTGTAGTCATTTATCGCATTTATTATTTGTATGAATATTTATATGTTGTAAACCATTAATCCTACACACACATTAGCATCATTTCCTAGACTAGCCAAGTGACTAAAGACAATGAGTGCAGCAGAAGACCCAGAGGGCCATGAAAACGTAGGTGACGAATATGTCACTTACAACAAGCATAGAGAAAGAGGGTCTAGGCCTGGATTCCCTCCTTTTCCTCCTAGATCAGAGGAAGGGGAAGAGGCACACAGAGAAGCAGAGAGAAGGGAAGAGCATGAGGTTGAGCATGAGGCAGAGAGGATGCTAGGAGAAAAATATGCGCAACCAGAAGGCAATGGCAAAGCCCCCTTGGAACCAGAGACAACTTTCACGTAGGTTATAAGCGATATGTTAGCTAGTCGGCGAACCATGTCTCAGTCCTTGGCATAGGTGGTTGATAGATTGGCTAGAGTGGGTACCCCAGACACGCAAGCCCTGCATGCAACATAGGGGAACTCATGAGCAAGAAGTAGACCCCAGTCACCCACTCGCACATACACCTCTACGATTAGGATTCCCAGACCCTTGTTTCAAAGTTTCCAGAGGGCACCCCCGATACCAACACAGTCGCTGATAGCACAGAGGTCACCCACTCATGCAGAGGACATTGCAGAGTATAGGAGGGAGTACGCAGCATTGGGCCGTGAACTCCATCAGGACATGACCTTAGTCGAGTACTATGGACTCAGACTTAGGAACCACCTGAGAGAGCCATAAAGAGGAGGGTCGCAACAGTAGTAGGAGACGAAAAGTTGGGAAACTCACCATCCCTTCTTTTGATGGATCGTCCAAATGCACCGCCAGATCTTGGATATATAAGCTAGATACATACTACAAGCTCAATCATATGACCAAGACAGAGGCCATCAGTCTCGCGACCTTCCACTTGGAGGGTGAGGCACAAGAGTGGTGGTATAATGGATTGGTCACATTGGTTCACAGTCACATCACCTCCTATAGGGATTTTACAGAGAGGCTCATGGATAGGTTTGATGGGAGGGATCCCAAGATCCACTTCAGGGATCTAGCACAGTTGAGAAAAACTAGCACAGCAGAGGCATTCATCATAGAGTTTCAGTGGGTAGTTGTGGTAGTGACAGATATATCAGAGTCCAGCTTGATCATGCTATTCATAGAAGGACTCACAGAGCCTTTGAGAGGTTGGGTGAAGGCATATTGGCCTCCCACCTTACAGGATTCCATCCTTCACACTCGATATTTGGCAGACTCAATGCCATAGACTGAAGCCTTTTCCAAACCATTTGTTCCCCAGAAGGATTGAGACAGGAAGCCATTCCAGAGAGAATGGAAGGGAAAGGAGAAGTTGGATGAGGAGACTAGGAGAGATCTTATGAGGAAGAAGATTTGCTTCAATTGTAGAAACCCTTGGGTCCCAGGCCACAGGTGCATTGGCAAGGGATAGATTCATTATATTGAGGTGGCAGCAGAGAGTGTGGACAGTGAGGAGGAGCAGGATAGTGGATCCACTAGCTCAGAGGAGGAGTTATCACAATCAGAGGAGCAACCTCCCCATAGACCACCGACATCAGCAGGAGCCCATCCTCCAGTAGTCCCACAACCATCTAAGTAGGCTAATAGGAGGAAACTAGCAAAGGGAGGAGTCATAGCGACCCTTTCCAGTGTTCCCAGGTATGATACCCTCTGGATTAGAAGGATTATTCAGGGATAACGGGAAATTTCCCTAATAGATGGTGGGGCCACCCACAACTTCTTTGAAGCTTCACTAGTATCGATACAAGCACTTCAGATAGAGGAGTTTGAGGGGTTTGATGTTGCAGTAGTAGATGGCCACACAGTGGAGTGTCTAGACAAAGTTCCAGACTTGGAAATAAAGTTAGGCAATTACACAACGAGAAACACATTTTATGTGGTTGACCTATCTGACACAAATGTGGTGTTGGGAGTCCAGTGGATGATCACCTTGGGTAAAATCACCACCAACTACCAAACCTTGGAGATACGATTTAGAGACCATGACGGGAAGAAGGTTGTTCTAATAGGTATGTCGACGAGAGCACCCAAGACAGTTTCATCCAAGAGGATGGAGAGAATATTCAGACATGGGGAGGTAGCATATGTCACAGAATGTTTGATCACTACATAGAAGGATTCAAAGGGTCGACAATAGTATCACACAGAGGCCAAGAATTTGTTGGGATGACATCAACAGGTCTTTGAGGTGATTCCACCAAGGAGACCACCTGACAGGGGATTTGAGCACACCATTGAGTTGGAGGAGGGGGGCAAACCCATGATCACCCCCCCTATCGTCATCCTAGGAGGTTCAAGGATGAGATAGAGAAGGAAATCAAGGAATTGCTAGCGATGGGACACATCAGACTGAGAAGCAACCCATTTTCTTCTTTAGTTGTCTTAGTTCTGAAGAAGGATGGCACCATGAGGATGTGCATTGATTACTGAGCCTTGAACAAGAAAACCATCAAGAACCGGTACCCTATCCCATGCATTGACAAGTTGATGGATGAACTGCATGGGGCAATTTTCTTCTCAAAGATTGATCTACGCTCTGGGTATCATCAGATCATCATCCGAGAGCAGGACATAGAGACGATGACATTTCGATGCCACTTTGGACATTTCAAGTTCTTGGTTATGCCATTTGGGATAACCAATGTACCCGCTGCATTCCAGTCTTTCATGAACCACATATTCAGGGATCAGTTAAGGAAATCAGTCTTGGTTTTATTCGATGACATCTTGGTCTATAACTGGTCATGGCAGGAGCATATGAGACACCTGGATGAGGTATTGAGCATCGTGGAGGCACAGTAATTATATGCCAAAGAGTCCAAGTGCAAGTTCGGTATGACAGAGCTGCTTTACTTGGGCCACATCATCAGTGCACAGGGAGTACAAGTGCACCAAGAGAAGATCAGGGCCATTCTGGATTGGCCAATGCCCAAGAATGTGACAGAGTTGAGGAGTTTCTTCTAGCTGTGCAGCTATTATAAGAGGTTCGTTTGGGGTTTTTCTCAGCTTGGAGCACCACTGACATATATTACCAAGCATGGGGCCTTCATATGGACTAAGAAAACACATAAATCCTTTGATCACATGAAGGATGTCATGGGCACTTGTCCAGTGTTGGCATTACCAGACTTCACCTTGCCATTTGTACTAGAGTGTGATGCATCCAGCAAGGGTATCAGGGCAGTTTTGATGCAGGGAGGATACCCCATTGTATTTGAGAGTAGGAATCTCAGCCAACCTGATAGGTTATACTCTATTTATGACAAACAAATGTTGGCAATCATGCATGCCTTGACCAAATTCAGACAATATTTGGTGGGCAACAAATTCATGGTCAAGACAGATCACAACAACTTGAAGTATTTCCTTGAGCAGAAGGACCTCGGTGAGCACCAACAGAAATGGCTGACAAAGGTACAAGTATTCGACTTTGACATAGAGTATGTCAAGGGGAAGAAGAACATTGTGGCTGATGCACTATCGAGGAGACCTGTGGCCTGTTCTTTAATGGAGATTTCAGCAGATTGGAAATCCCACTTGTTGGTGGAATATTCCAAGAACAAGTTCTGTTTTGAAGTGATGGATGGGAAGATACAGGATAATAGGTATAGGGTCATTGATGATGTCATATTCTACAAGTATAGATTCTACTCGGTACCAGATTCGGGGCTCAAGAATAAGATCCTCACCATGGTTCATGATTTACCACTAGCAGGCCATCAGGGGTTTTTCAAAACCTACAGACAGATCAAGGAGAGGTTCTCATGGAAGGGCCTCAAACAATATGTTATGAGACACGTCAGTGAGTGTGTGACTTGCCAGCAAAGCATGCTCTTCCAGTAGGGCTATGTTGGCATGTTTTTCAGACAGAAGGCAGAGTAAGTTTGTTGGCATGTTTAACAGGAAGAGTATTATTTTCATTGATGGAAAGATCAGAGTATGCATCGATGGAAAAAAAAAACAAAGTAAGCTCAGGAGGAATTAGCTCATAGTCGAATTCAATGCGAAGGTGTGCTTGTTGATGATCGAATGGCAAGATCGAATTCTTAATCAGACTCCATTTCGGAGTATTCGGCTACCAGGTTTTTGGATACCAAGAGATGGAGATGTCAAGGACTCTCACTAAAGGAGTCTTGAAGTCATGAAATGGGAAATGCCAATGTGATGTTCATCTGACTCCATTTCAGAGTATCAGATACTAATATTTTGGATACCGGGAGATGGAAACGTCAAGGACCCTCACAACAGGAGTCCCAAACTCGTGATATGTGAAATCCTGAAATAACCCTAGCCATCGAATCGAGGATTGATCTGGACTGTTGATCAGACATGACGAAGGTCGTGAAGTTTTGAATTCATGGAAAGATCTGGACTGTTGGGTCCATAGGACACCTAGCAAAAGACTGTCATTTCACTGACTGCAAAGTCAAAGGAATGGAGTTCTCTAACATCAGGAACTTGCGACATGCGAAATCGTGAAATGATGAAATGAAAAATTATGAAAGGCGCTAACAACTAAAGTCCATTTCGAAGATCATGACTTGGAGAGTCGAGATGCATCGCATCAGGAACTCGCGACATGCGAAATCGCGAAATGCCAAAATGCGAAATTGTGGAAGGTGCTAACCACTAAACTCCATTTCGAAGATCACGACATGGAGCGTCAAGTTATCTCATCACAAGGAATGCCAAAATGTCGAATTGCAAAATAGGAGAAATAAGCACGAGATTCATTACATAATCCAACGGTGTAGGTGAACTTGAAAATGATCGGAGGGCTACTGTTCCATCTCACAGTTAATTGATTAGTTACGAATCAGTTAGAAAAACTGATTCGTGATTCTTGATCACTTGGTGTTTAAGTTGCTGAGATTTTTTCTCTTCCTAAGAATATTTGAAGTGTAACTGTCATGGTTGTGTGCATAAAAGAAAAACATAGAGATTATGCAATGTTGGTTGTTCTGACTGAAAAATGAGTTGAACTGTAGAAAGGTAAAACTACAGAATGCGCAGTGTGAAGAAAGCTCAGAGATAAGGAACATAACCTGAACAGAGGAGAAAAGGGGAAGAGATAAGAATGTACACATATCAAATAGAATGAGAAGGACAGAGAAAGAATAGATGGACAGAGAAAGCAAGTCAAGCCAAATATGAACAGAGAAGAAGAATAGTGTAGAAAAGAAGAATTGCAGAACAGTGAAGAAGTGGTAAGATTTGATTTATCTGAGTTATTGGTTATTCAATCATTTATTTGTAACTAGGGAGGTAGGGTGGTGCTAAGGAGGACTGTTGTCCTCAGAGGTTCAAGTGGGTGCTTGAACACAGGGAGTTGTAGCTTCCATCTGGTTGCAGCCAGAAAAATTAGGGTGGCAGGGTGGTGCAAGGGAGAACAGTTGTTCTTTGTTATACAGGTTTGTGCCTGTATAACTGGTAGTTGGTGCTTGAACACTCAGGGAGTTGGTGCTTCCTTCTAGTGGATGCTAGAGAAATCAGAGATTTGGTGCTCTCAAACAAGTGCCTTTTGGAAGGTCAGAATGAGAGCATACCTAATGGCATTAGGTGTTGATGTTTGGGATGTAGTAGAGACTAGATACATAAATCCTATTGTGCTAACTTCCAAGGATGATAAGTTAGAATTTAGCTTTAATGCTAAGGGAATGAATGCTATTCTGAATGGACTTGTAGAAGCCGAGTTTGTAAAGGTAATGCATCTTCAAACTGCCAAAGAAATGTGGGATAAACTTATTAACAGTTATGAAGGAAATGAGAAAGTAAAAGATGCCAAACTTCAAACATTTAGGTTGAAGTTTGAACAGCTAAAGATGAATGAAGATGAAACAGTTAGCAAATATTTTTTGAGAGTTGAAGAACTTGTGAATGCCATGAAGGGTCTCGGTCAGAAGTTTGAAGAACCACTCTTAGTTCAAAAGATTTTAAGATCTATGCTTGATAAATATTTAATCCAAAAGTCTTTGCAATAGAAGAACTAAATGATCTTAAAAATCTGTCCATTGATCAACTTCTAGGAACCTTAACTACATATGAAATGAGAATTAGCAAAGATAAATCCATTACTAGAGAAGCATCATTTAAAGAAGACAAGAATACTAATTCGGAATTAGATGATATTGAGGCAAAATTTGTGAGAAGGTTAAAGAAAGGATTAGGAAAATATCAAGGCAAGTTTCCCTTCAAATGCTTTAACTGTGGTAAGATAGGTCATTTTTCATCTAAGTGTCCTCATCAGAAAAAGGACCAGACCTCTGATGATGAAAAGAAGTACAAATTAAATAAATATAGTAAGAAGAAA
The DNA here is from genome assembly GCA_000966675.3 of Picea glauca. Taxonomy (NCBI): domain Eukaryota; kingdom Viridiplantae; phylum Streptophyta; class Pinopsida; order Pinales; family Pinaceae; genus Picea; species Picea glauca. The sequence goes on from JZKD02S0898763.1 coordinate 221,032, forward strand.
AGTCTAGTTGCAAATAATGACAATTCCTCATAAGACACCGATAGTGACTTTTCCTGTGAAGATAAGGTAAATGACTTCATGCTTATGGCCAAAGAATATTATGATAATAAAAGCACAAGTGATGATAATGATGAATAAGTTGTGGTTGATATGGAAGGAGAACTGATCAGTGCACTGGAAGAGATTGGCAGACTCAGAATTAAGAACAAGAAGCAAAAACAATTGTTGATACAGTTCGAGAAAGATAGTAAACAACCTGATGAAGACTTTGCCCTGCTGAAAGTGGAATTAGAAGAGGCAAATAAAATAGAAGACATATTGAAACAACAGTTGTCAAAGAAGAAATCTAGGTGTGAAGCCTTAGAAGAAGAGATAGTAAAAAATAGAAAATAAATGGAGAAGTTTAAGGGATTGTATCACCAAAATCTGCCAAGTATTAAAGCCTCGAAAGGATTAACCTCCATTGTAAATCAGCAAAGAAACCCAAAGTTGAAAGTTGGATTGGGGTATGAAGAAGGATCAAATAGTGATCATCCAAGTAATACAGAACCTATCAAGTTTGTGAAATCCTCAAATATTGACAAGAGTCACTCTATAGAAACAAAGAAAGAAAATCAACCACCAAGAAGGAATGAAAGAAAAAATATCATAACTAAATCCATAGATCAAAGAGATTATCGGCATGAAAGAAATCGACCTCCTCAAAGAAGACAGATTTTTTCAAGGTACAAAAGTTTTTTCTATGGTTATTGTTTTTTCTGCTCTAATTTTGGTCACAAAGCTATAAACTATTCTTTAAGATTTAGATATGAGCAATCAAGTTTTTCAAGGAATAATTATCTTCCACTACAAATATTGAGACAACCAAGCAACAAACAATCACAAACTATAAATCATGTGATGACTGGGAGAAGGACACAGGTGAAACACAAAAACAGTTATGCGCATAACAATTGTTAGAATATGTTATTCAGTGAACCAGAATGTTACAACTGCCATAATTATGGACATAAAGCTGCAGATTGTCCCTTAAAGAATTACAAGTCAGATTTGATCCCCACTACTGAAAATGTCAAGGTTTGGAAGAAGAAAGCAGATGACAAGTGTGGACTAGTGTTATCAGCCCAAAGACAAAAGAATCCATGGCATATTGACAGTGGATGTTCCAAACATATGACTAGAGACAAAAGTAAGTTTCTAACTCTAAGTGATAGCAAATCAGGGAATGTAACTTTTGGAAATGATGCACCAGGAAATATAAAAGGTAAAGGAATGGTAAGTTTGAGTAATGGAAAAGGGAAATCTCAAGATGTGTTGTTTGTAGAAGGTCTGAAACATAATCTGCTTAGTGTCAGTCAATTTTGTGACCAAGGATGTGAAGTCGTTTTTACCTCTAAAGACTGTAGAATAAATTTTTTGAATTCAGGACAGCTAGTTGCAAAAGGGATAAGAACAGAAAACAATGTCTATGTGTTAAAAGAAGAAAAAGAAGAATTCCACTTAAGCAAGTATAATGAAAGTTGGTTGTGGCATAGGAGACTTGGACACCTAAATTTTGATCATATAATCAAGCTCAAAAACAATGGGGCAGTAAAAGATCTTCCTAAGATATCAAAGCCAGATGACTCTATTTGTAAACCTTGTCAGATAGGAAAGCTTACTCGCACTCAGTTCAAATCTAAAAAAATTCCTTCAACAAAAAAACCTCTCCAGTTAGTACATATGGATTTATGTGGACCATCAAGGAAAGAAGGTACAGGAAAAGAAAAGTATTTTATGTTGATTATTGATGATTATTCTAGACTAACTTGGGTTGCCTTTTTGAAGGAAAAATCTGAAGCATTTGAAAAATTCAAAGTGTTTAAAGCTCTGACTGACAATCAAACATGAAAAAGATTAAAGGCAGTAAGATCTGATAGAGGAGGAGAGTTTAGTTCATGGAACTTCAAAGAGTTCTATGATAAACATGGGATAAAAATAGAGTACACAATTCCAAGGACTCCACAACAAAATGGAGTTGTTGAGAGGTAGAATAGATCAGTACAACAAATGGCAAGGTCAATGATGAATGAAAGGAACATATCTCAGACATATTGGATGGAAGCAATTCATACAGCTGTTCATATTCTTAACAAATCTCATCTCAGTCCACACAGTGGCAAGACTCCTTATGAACTATGGTTTGGAAGACCTGCTTCAATCAAGCATTTTAAAGTCTTTGGAAGTAAATGTTATATCAAGAACAATGACGAAAATAGTGGAAAATATGATGATAGGGCTGATGAAGGTATATTATTGGGTTATGCTACAAATAGTAAAGGGTACATATGTTACAATAAGAGACTGCATAAACTAGTTGATTTTATAGACATAAAAGTTGATGAAGAAATTTCGATCAGAAATGTAAGCAATGTTGAACCAAGCACATAAGATATAGTTGAAGATGAAGATGAACAGGTCCAAGGATCAGAAAGGGATGAATCTAAATCAGATGAATATATGAATACTCAGGCTGACAGAAATCAGCAAAAAGAAGCAAAATCACCTCTTAGAATTGTTAGAAATAATCATCCTGAAAATCAAATAATTGGAGATATAAATAAAGGAGTTCAAACAAGAAAGAAATTAATTAAAGACTCAAAACAGTCTCAGGTTTCTTTTTTATCTATGACTGAACCTAAAAATTTTGATGAAGCCAGCCAGCATAATGATTGGGTTAGAGCAATGAATAAAGAGCTTGATCAGATTGAGAAGAACAATACTTGGGAGCTTGTCTCTAGACCTGAAGATAAGAATGTAATAGGTTCCAAATGGGTTTTCAAGAATAAAATGAATGAAAAAGGACAAGTTTTTAGAAATAAAGCCAGATTGGTTTGTAAATGGTATGCACAAATTGAAGGCCAGTTCTTTGATGAAACGTTTGAACCAGTGGCAAGATTGGAAGCCATCAGAATGTTCCTTGTTTATTCATGTCATAAGAATTTTAAAGTTTATCAGATGGATGTTAAGTCAGCATTTCTTAATGGAGATCTAGAGGAAGAAGTTTATGTGGAGCAACCTGAAGGATTCTCATTGACAAATAATCCTAATTATGTTTGTAAGATGAAGAAGGCCATATATGGACTAAAACAAGCACCACGAGCTTGGTATTATAGACTGGACAAATTTTTACAAGACAAAGGGTTCAAGAAAAGTACTGTTGATAGCAACCTTTACATTAAGTCTGAAGGTGATAATTTACTAGTTGTTTTGGTTTATGTAGACGATATTGTTTTTGGTTGTACTAATGAATCATTTGTCCAATGGTTTGCTAACTCTATTTAAACAGAATTTGAGATGTCCATGATAGGAGAACTGTCATATTTTCTTGGCTTACAAGTAAAACAGAGTTTTGCAAGAATATTTATCTCTCAAGAAAAATATTTGAAAGAGATGTTGAAGAAATTTCAGATGGACGATTCCTCCCCTGTTAGCACACCTATGGTGGTTGGTTGCAAGCTCAGTAAAAGTGATGTTTCACCGGATGTTGATCAAAGGACATATTGCTCAATGATAGGCAATGTTTTGTACATCACAGCATCTCGTCATGATATAATGCAAGTTGTTGGAATGGTAGGTCATTATCAGTCTGCTCCTAAACAAATTCATTCGGTAGCTGCCACAAGGATATTCAAATACTTGAAGGGAACAATGACCTATGGTCTATGGTATCCCACAAATCAGAATTTTCAGTTAACTACTTATTCAGATGCAGATTGGGAAAACTGTGTTGATGAGAGAAAAAACACCAGTGGAGGAGCATTCTTTCTGGGTGACTCATTAGTAGTATGGCTCGGCAAAACATAAGGATCCATTTCATTATCAACTACAGAGGAAAAATAACTTGCTGCTACTACTTGCTGCACACAAATTTTGTGGATGATTCAAACTCTTGCAGATTTGAAGGTAACTTACACTGATCCCATTCCAATTCACTATGATAACACCAGTGCCATTAGTGTCTCTAAGAATCCTGTTCTTCATTCCAAGACTAAGCATATCCCAATAAAGCACCATTTTCTCAGAGAACAAGTTACAAACAGAATTGTTCAGCTGAATTATATTCCTTCCACAGAACAGATTGTTGATATCTTTACTAAACCATTAGCAGCAACCCCTTTTGGATATCTTCGTAAAAAATTGGGGGTTATAATTTCTTGTATCTAATCTGTTCACCTGGTCAGGGGGAGTACTTATTGAATATCTGGTGTATTTCTAAGCTACTCCTAGTTGACAAGGGGAGTATGTACTGCAACAACTCATGGGGAGTGTGTTTCTTCTTTGACATTGATGTCAAAGGGGGATAAAGTGTGGTGATTTCAATGGCTAGTGATTTCAAGGATGGCTAGAGGGATGCTACAGTGGTATAGTTGCATATTTTTTTTCTTTTCAAGGGGTTTCCATCAATGCCAAAGGGGGAGATTGTTGGCATGTTTTTCAGATAGAAGGCAAAGTAAGTTTGTTGGCATGTTTAACAGGCAGAGTATTCTTGTCATTGATGGCAAGATCAGAGTATGGATCATTGGCAAAACAGGAACAAAGTAAGCTCAGGAGGAATTAGCGCAGAGTTGAACGCAGTGCGAAGGTGTGCTTGTTGATGATCGAATGGCAAGATTGAAGTGTTAATCAGACTCTATTTTGGAGTATTCGGCTACGGGGTTTTCGGATACCGGGAGATGGAGATGTCAAGGACTCTCACTACAGGAGTCTCGAAGTCGCGAAATGAGAAATGTCGATGTGATGTTCATCCAAATCCATTTTAGAGTATCAGATAATGGGATTTTGAATACCGGGAGATGGAAACGTCAAGGACCCTCACAATAGGAGTCCTGAACTCGCGATATGCAAAATTGAGAAATAACCTTAGATGTCAGATCGAGGATTGATCTGGACCATTGATCAGACACGATGAAGGCCGTGAAGTTTTGAATTCACGAAAAGATCTGGACCGTTGGGTCCATAGGACACGTGGCAAAAGATTGTCATTTCGTTGACTGCAAAGTCAAAGGAATGGAGTTCTCTAACATCAGGAACTCGCGACATGCGAAATCGTGAAATGCCGAAATGAAAAATTATGAAAGGCGCTAACAACTAAAGTCCATTTCGGAGATTGTGACTTGGAGAGTCGAGATGCCTCACATCAGGAACTCGCGACATGCGAAATCGTGAAATGTCGAAATGCGAAATTGTGGAAGGCGCTAACAACTAAACTCCATTTCGGAGATCGCGACATGGAGCGTCAAGTTATCTCATCACAAGGAATGCCAAAATGCCAAAACGCTGAATTGAAAAATGGTGAAATAAGCACAAGATTCATTACATAATCCAATGGTGCAGGTGAACTTGAAAATGATCAGAGGGCTACTGTTCCATCTCACAATTAATTGATCAGTTACGAATCAGTTAGAAAAATTGATTCATGATTCTTGATCAGTTGGCGTTTCAGTTGATGAGACGTTTTCTATGCCTAAGAAGATTCAAAGTGTAACTTTCATGGTCATGTGCATAAAAGAAAAACATAGAGATTGTGTAATGTTGGTTGTTCTGATTGAAAAATGAGTTGAACTGTAGAAAGGTAAAACTACAAAATGTGCAATGTGAAGAAATCTCAAAGATAAGGAATAGAACCTTAACAGAAGAGAAAAGGGGAAGAGAGCAGAATGTACACATATCAAAGAGCATGAGACAGACAGAGAAAGAACAAATGCACAGATATAGCAAGTCAAGTCAAATATGAACAGAGAAGAAGAATAGTGTAGCAAAGAAGAATTGCAGAACAGTGAAGAAGTGGTAAGATTTGTTTTATCTGAGTTATTGGTCATTCAATCATTTATTTGTAATTAGGGAGGTAGGGTGGTGCTCGGGAGGACTGTTGTCCTCAAAGGTTCAAGTGGGTGCTTGAACACAGGGAGTTGTAGTTTCCATCTGGTTCCAGCCAGAAAAATCAGGGTGGTAGGGTGGTGCAAGGGAGAATAGTTGTTCTTTTTTATACAGGTTGGTGCCTGTATAACTGGAAGTTGGTGCTTCCATCCAGTTGGTGCTGGAACACTCAGGGAGTTGGTGCTTCCTTCTAGTGGGTTCTAGAGAAATCAGAGAGTTGGTGCTCTCAAACAAGTTGGAGCTTGTAAAACAGAGGTAGTAGCCTCACATTGAGTTGGTGCTCAATTAGAGATGATGTATAGAACTTAAAACATTGCCTATCATTTTGAAGAAGAAGAGGTTTTCTCCCTTTATGGGTTTCTTCGTGAAAATCTGTCTCTGTGTATATCTTATGTGTGAGTGATGCTTATTATTTATGTTTTCCATATGTAGTATAATATTGATGGTCACTTGGAGAAAGATTAAAAATGGTTTTGATTGTTAATATTGTTTAAGCACAGTAACAACTGATTCACCCCCCCGCCCCCTCTCAGTTGTCTTAGTAATTTCAACAGGCTACTCTAGCCACTCCCCATTCCAGAGAATAAATGGGAGAGTATATCAATGGACTTCATCACAGGCCTACCCAAGGTTCCGGGTAAGGACTGTATCTATGTAGTGGTCGACAGATTGACCAAGTTTTCTCACTTCTATGCCATACCGACAAAGTATAGTGCAGTTCAGGTAGCCGAGCTATTCTTCAAGGAGGTCTTCAGACTTCATGGGTTGTCGAGGAACATCATCAGTGAGAGGGATAGTCGGTTCATGGGGACATTCTGGAGAGAGTTGTTTCGGTTGGTGTGGACAGAGCTGACACCCAGCACCAGTTATCACCCTCAGACAGATGGGCAAACTGATATTTTCAACAAGTGGGTTGAAGGATATTTGAGAAACTATGTAGGTGGACAATAGAGAACATGGGTAAAGTGGCTACATCTAGGAGATCATTGCTACAACACCACTTTCCACATGTATATTGGTATGACACCCTTCTGAGCATTGTACGGATATGATGCTCCCACTTTGGTAGATTTGGTTTTTGGGGAGAGCAGAGCTCCCAAGGCCAAGGACTGGATCATAGAGAGTCAGGAGATTCTGAAGTTGCTGAAAGAGAACCTGCAGATGACACATAACCGACAGAAGATGAGTGCGGACAGGAATAGGATAGAGCGTAGCTTTGAGGTTGGGGATTTGGTTTTCTTGAGACTCCAACCTTACAGACAACCATCTCTGAAGAAGAGTGGGGCCCAGACACTCAAGCCCAGATTTTATGGCCCTTATAAAATCATGCGTCGAGTAGGCGAGGTTGATTATGAGTTAGAGCTTCCAGAGAGAAGCAAGATTCATAACGTGTTCCACGTATCTTGCCTCAAAAAGATAGTGGGACAATTCATTAGCACATCAGAGGAGCTTCCCCCATTGGACGAGGAAGGCCAGTTGGAGTTGGTTCTGAAAGAGGTTTTGGAGTTTTGGGAGGGGAAACTAAGGAGAAGGGTCATCAAAGAGTGTTTGATTAGATGGAGAGGGCTTCCAATAGAGGACACTACTTGGGAGAGCGAGCAAGTGTTGCAGCACCCTGGACTGATATTGATTGAGGACAAGCAATTTCAGGAAGGGAGGATTGTAATGTCCCTTTCCAAATAGGAGCTCTAGAGAGGAGGATTAATGGTCTAAACCACCCTGTTAGACTATAGACAGGGCCAGAAAAGGGGTAAACAGGGTTATTAGAGGTCACTCTAGTCAAAGGTGTTATGCTCAGAAAGTGACATTGAGCTAAAAATGGTTAAAAGCGCTTTTAAGTCATTATGAGCTAAAAATAAGAAGTCAACAGTGAATTAGGGTTTTAGCAATGAATTAGGGTTTTGGAAAGATATAAGAGAAGAGTCAGCGATCTAATTCATCATTATGCAGATTATGACTTGTCATTGAGGAGAGAGGCGCATCTCAGGAGAGATAGTTTAGTGGATTCTAGGAGGGAGACACCAGTTGGCTGATTTCAGTGTTGAGAGACACACCCTAGTCACCGGGAATATCACACAAGTCTTCCATCATTCTTCAGTGATAGTTGCGCAAGGTCTAGCAACAAGGGTGCACTTATCAAGGGTTAAGGTGCAACTCCTGAGGAGGTTTAGATCGACTTGTCCCATCCAGGGAGAATTATGAGATTTCCCTCCGACCCATTTGAGAGGAAGGCAAGGCGCATATTTTTCCTAGTTCCTCGTCAGATTCAGATGGAGGAATCATCTGGGATGCATTTTCCAGACTTGGAAGAGTGGAACTTTTGATGGATACATTCAGGGTTCCCAAGCGAGCATCAGGCCATATTCAGGGAAACCCTTCCGACCCATTTCCCAGAAGACCAAGGTGGTCATTTTGAGACACATCTCAGCTGATTCCAATGGTGGAATCACTAGGGCACATTTTTCCAGTGAGAGAGGGGTGCATTCCCCCAGGGGGATCCATCTGGGGTACACTCTCAGGTATGCACTTGCATATATATTATTTTCATCATTGTCATAAGGGTACTTGCGGGAGGAAGGAACCCTTGGTGCAATCATGGACCCAAAGGGATCTCAATGCATTCAGAAGAACAACACATTGAAAGTGAAGACTCCAAGTTTGATTGTTTTAAATTATCATGACTCTAACCTACATTTATAAGGTTTCTACATTACAAGTAGGTGTTGTAGTTGTGACAAAAATCCTTAAATTGTTTTGATTCTAGAGATGTAGTCATGAATCTCCTCTAGGAGATATTCTTGTCTTGTTTCCTTTTGTTTGTTTTCTTGTTCCAGGTAGGTTAACAACAAAGGAAGATGTTTATCCTTCAGACTTCAAAGGGAGACACTTGACTCAGAAGGAGTCAAACTAATTGAGAATAAGAGACAATACCTTCTTCCTCTTCAGTAGTCCAGAGGGAGATAGCCATTAATATAGTTCATCCAATTGTTCCAATTGATATTCCCAGGAACTTTGTAGTAAGACATAAAAGGCATGTCCGGGCTTGATAAACTCTACAAGAGTCAGTGATACATGCAACACATTCTGAGAGAGAAAGAGACCAAAGAGTTTTCAACCTATTCTTCAGCCATACTATTGATACAGAGGCTTCTTGTCATGGAGAAACAACAGGTCATCAGGTATGGAAATATGCCATGACAGAAGAGTATCAGACCATATTTAAGAATGATGTATGGATATTGTTCCGAGATCAAAAGAGAATTTTTTGAGTGACTTCCAAGTGTATCTATAAAGATCAAGCATGCAACTGATGGAAGTGTCAAGAAATACAAAACGAGATTTATAGTCAGAGGATTCTCACAAACAGAGGGAGTGGACTATGATGAGACAAATTCATCCAGTCACCTAATGCACCTTCATCTGTACTATCATCCATGAGTTGAAAAATACATCGGATGGATGTAAAGACAACCCTTCTCAATGGTGATATTGAGGAAGAAGTTTACATCGAGAAGCCAGAGGTATTTGTGATATACGATGAGAAATATCATGTGTACAAGTTGAAGAAATCCTTGTATGGACTAAATCAGACACCTCGTGCTTGGTACGAGAAGATGGATGGATTCCTGATGAGTTTGGGCTTCAGAAAGAGTGTTGTTGATCCAAACCTATATTATTGCATTGGTGGTGACGAGAGCCTGATTTTGGTGACTTATTCATGAATCCTTTTTGTTGGATACAAGAAAGCTTTGACTTCTGATTTCGACATGAAGGATCTGGGTATGATGCACTATTTTTTGGGACAAGAAGTATGGCAGAGGACTGATGATATTTTTCTGAGTCAAGGGAAATATACAATGGTGATATTAAATAAGTTCAGTATGAAAAAATGCAAATCCATGCCTACACCGATGGTGATGGACTTGAAGAAAATGAATGATGATGATTCAGACGAGATTGATCCACAACTGATTGGATCACTGATGTATCTAGTTAAAACCAGACCCGATATATTCCATGCAGTGAATGTACTTAGTCAATTCATGAGTCAGTCAAGATAGACTCACTGGATAGCAGTGAAGCATGTATTGAGATATCTACAAGGCACAGTTGGATATGGCCTAAGATATGCCTCCAGTGTGGACTTGAGTTTCCAGGGATATGTCGATGCAGATTGGGCAGGGAATGCAGTTGACTAGAGGAGCACATCCCGTTGGTGTTTTACCTTGGGTTCTGCCATGGTTTCCTAGTGCATCAGGAAATAGAACTATGTGGCCTTGAGTACTACAGAAGTAGAGTATATAGCATTGAGTGTGGCAGTCCGCAAAGCAGTGTGACTTCGCAAGCTTCTGACAGATTTATTTGATCATGAGGTGGATCCTACCATTATTCATTGTGATAACCAGAGTTGTGTGAAACTATCTAAGAACCTTGTGTTTCATGTTAGATCAAAACACCTTGAGATAAAATATCATTATATCAGATACATGGTGCAGAGGAAAGAAGTACACATGCAGTACCTTCCTACCCATGAGTAGATTATAGATATCTTCAAAAAAATGCTTGCCAAGATGAAGTTTGAGTACTTTCATGAGAGACTTAGCCTGGTGGAGAATACCTCCCCAGTTGAGAGGGAGTGTTGATGATTACAGCCAAGACAAAGTTCGAGTACTTCTGTGAGAGACTTGGCTTGGTGGAGAATGCATCCCTTTATGAGAGGGAGTGTTGATGATTACAACTGCATGAGACATCCTCCAGGACACAGACTGAGTGATTCAGCCTGAGAGAGAACCCATGAGTTGGGTGTGCCCATGAGATGGGTGTGTAGTTCCTCTCTGAGGCGGAGATGGAATGGTGTGTGCTCCTATGTGGGGTGAGGAAGCCCATGAGTTGGGTGTGCCCATGAGATGGGTGTGCTGTTCTTCTCTGAGATGGAGAAGGAACGTTGTGTGCCCTTGTGTGGGGTGAGGAAACCCATGAGTTGGGTGTGCCCATGAGATGGGTGTGTAGTTCCTCTCTGAGGCGGAGATGGAATGGTGTGTGCTCCTATGTGGGGTGAGGAAGCCCATGAGTTGGGTGTGCCAATGAGATGGGTGTATGGTTCCTCTCTGAGACGGAGATGGAACGTTGTGTGCCCATGTGTGGGGTGAGGAAGCCCATGAGTTGGGTGTGTCATTCTCTCTGAGACGGAGATGAAACGATGTGGTACTCCAGATGATTCTCTTGTGAGACACAATGAGATAGAGATCTATTGAGTAGGACGTCACTGTGGATGAGCACGGGTGGATGTGCCCCTAGTGGATGAGCACTAGTGGTTGTGTGAGATCCCTTGTTATATTGTCTAAGAGTCGGGCTTACTTGTAACCCTATTTTTGATGTAAAGGGTTAGGTCGGCCCCACCATAAAGTGAAAGATAATTAATGTAAAAGATAATTAATATGATAATTATTAATTATATTTTGAGTTGTTGAGGTCGGCCCTATTGTGCCAATAGACACATCATTTGATGTGATAAGTCTTGTATAAATAAAGGTGAATCCCCATTGAGGAAACACACTTAACATTGTGTCATCTCATGATTTTAGAAGTTGTGGTTTGAAATTATGAAAATTACAGCACCCTCTTGTGTGTTAGGTTTGGTGATGGTGTGGCAGGTCTTTTTCTTGAAGAATATAGCAAAGGATTGGTTGGGTTTTCTTCCCTTGTTGAGAAGGGTTTCCTAGGATACTTCTTGTGTTCTTCTGCATGGTTATTCTTCTTGTGATCTTGGTTTACTGCAGTAGTTATGATTCAAGTAAAATCTAAACAAAAAATTTTAATTAAATGCATGAGCCACAACTGGTGAGAAATTCAACAATCTTCCCCCACAAGTTGGGCACGATTTACACATAAAAAACGCAGAGATATGATGGTAAAAACGCATGCTAGCTTCCCCCACAAACTGGGCACGATTTACACATAAAAAAACACAAAGATTGTACACAATCCAAACGCTGAGAACACCCCAAATATATATATATATATATATATATATATATATACAATAAACACTTAATGTGTTGCAACTTTAATGAAAATACAATAAAAACTTAGTACATCCGAACTCAAATGAAATACCGTGACCGACGAAGATAAGCTTGATGATGATCCTTGGCGACGGGCGTTCCCTTCCTTCGTCTGCTTGCTAACCGTGAAGACTTCACCAGTACCTCCCAATCAATGCTAGGGGTACTCTTCTCCCCCCTTAGCCCCCCGAGCCGCAAAGGGGCCACACACAACCACAACCAGAATACTGTAGCTCCCAGCTCGTCTCACAATGTAGAGCTACCACTCTCTCACTCGAGCTGGGTATCCAAACTCTCACAAGTAAAACCAATCAAAGTTTCTGCAACATAACCTTACTCATACCATTCACCCCCCCATTCCTCCTCTCAGCCATTTCCTTTATAGAATTTTTCTTAATGACCACTTTTCATTTGCACATTTAATTTGTTTTTTTTTTAATTAATTATGAATTACTCCCCTCGTACACTTGTCACCAAGTCCTTTATATGCACCAATAAATCCACCATTTAATTTAATTAAAAGTCAATTTCCCTCACCCATCCTAAAAGCGCTCCTAAAATCACTCCTAGTGTCTCTTTATTACCTTTATTTCCCTTTTAATGACTCACACCTTTCTAAAATTGAGTTGTGTTTAATTTAGGAAAGTTCTTTAGTTAGACTAGACTAGATACCTTTCTATGCTTACACATTTATGCTTTATTCCTTTCTCAACTAAAATTCTAATTTAGTATTTACTTGCACAAGTGTATTAATCATTCCTTAGGATTTGTTTTATTTTTATTGAATCTCAATTTTGATTTATTTCATCCCCTCATCATTTAACTTAAAAATTTAGTTTTTAATCTTCTCACTCACTTAGACTTAGGCTTAGTTAAATATTTATTTGCAAACGCCTACACCTTTAGGGATTATTCTTAATAAATTCATTCTTTAGTTAATTAATTAATTAATTAGGCAGGTGCTCAAGATTTTAAGGTTTAACATTTGCTCAAGTTTTTTAGGCCACCTAGATTCATTGACTCGTTTTTTTTTACCATGATGTGCCCTTCAAGATGCACTCTGTGCTCCAAGGGTGTCACTCACCTTTGACTCAAATTTTAATTATGCAACGTTCCCTTCAAGACACACTATGTGCTCCAAAGGTGCCACTCGTCTTTGACTAGTTTTGGTAGTTTTTCAACCCTTGGAGTCAATACTCCATTTAAGTGACCTTGTGAGAGACTAAGGGCCTCTAAGGAATAAGGACCTTGCCTTATTGCGCACCCCTTATAATCTTCGTGAGCAATTTTCTCAGTCTTCCCTCACGACATCATGGATCTCTGGAACTAGGTAATCGTTAACCCACAATTCGAGCCATGGCAGGAGTGCTAGTAGATTGTGACAGGGTTGTTACCACACCTCTCCCTCAATATTTAGTTATTGTGCATGGCCCCTTTACTCCTTATGTGAGTTTGATTAACAAGCAATCGTCATCTTGCATCCATCAACAAAACATTGTCAATGATCCATATACAACATCATAACATACCCGATCATATGTCACATATGCATAAATAAAAATACCCGAACCATTACAGTCCACTCCCTGACTCAATCCGGAGTGAAATGAGGTCCATTGATGCCAGTGGCAACCTCAATCTCTCAAGTGTCCTGCACATTCAGGGGAAACTCGTCAATAACATCTGTCAATACAAAAATATCAAATAACATAACATCATCATAAGAATCCATAAGCGAACATACAACCATATACTAAAATTGGATCACTTGCACGCAAGTGTCCTCAAAGAATAAGTCAATAACATGTGCTCGCAAGAGCGGGATGTTACAACCATGGAGTCATGGTTTACCATAGTTAACCATAATCATGATCAAACATAGGCTATCACTCTAAAAGTCAATGTTTTGTATTTATGTAATAATTTATTATTAATGTATTTTTACTTTATTACTTCAATGTATTAATGTATTATTAAAACTTTAATATTCTTTTATGCTTTAATGTTTTATTAATGTATTAATTAATAATACTTTATTAACGTATTAATACTTTAATAATGTTTTTTTTAATATATTACTTTATTAGTGTATTAATACTTTATTAATATATTAATACTTTATCAATGTATTATTTAATAATATATAGTATATTAATTATAATATATTTATACAATATAATAATGATATACATTATTAATATATCATTACTTCATTAATTCTGCAAGTTTTAATATATTGTATTTTAAAGGTTAATAAAATAGAACATGTTTTCATTATTTTGATAAATGCAATGGTTATAAAGCATCAAACAAGTCCTATATAACACAATATAGTTATTAAAAACAATCTGGTCTTATAGTTATTAAAAACAATCTGGTCTTCATTTATTTTTCTCTTTATTATATTAAATATATTAAAAGGAATGATATACATTGGCCCCACTCCAATTCCCGTCAACCTACCACCATAAACACATATGATGCTTACATGAATGTATAAATATTTTATTAATACATTAATGTATTAATACTTTAATATATTTATGTAAAAATGTATTATT
>JZKD02S0898775.1:3324-14030 GCA_000966675.3 Picea glauca
CCTCCCAGACTTTTCTCAAGATGCAATTTTGTCAAAATTATAATATAGAGTTTGAGAATTCCACTACTAATTATCCACATGGAAATGGTTTGGACGAGTCATCCAACAAGAACCTCATCAATATGATTAAGAAGATGTTGCCCCAAGATAAGAAAGATTGGGGTTCTCATTTAAAATATGCATTGTGGGAGGATAGAGTAAGAATCAACATGTCTATTGGTACTTCTCCTTTTTAGCTGTTATATGGATTAGAATCCATTTTTCCCATTCAACTAATCCTCCCTGTGATGAAATTACTAAAAGATGAGGAAGCAGAGTCAAATGATATACAGAGAAGAATCAACCAACTTATTGAAGTCTAGAAGGTAAGATACTAGGTGCAATTGAAGTCCTAATATCATCAAGTAAGAATGAAAAAAATATTTGATAAGAGGACCAAAGAGAGGATATTTGTGATAGGAGACCTACTTTTAAATTGGGACGCTAGAAGAGAAGAAAAAGGAAAACATGGAAAATTCAACAACTTCTTGCTTGGAACTTTCCATATTGTTGTAGCACAAGACAACAATACATATGAATTGGCACAACTGGATGGAGAGTTGTTTGGGGCCCTTGTTAATGGGAATTTCCTCAAACATTTTCTATAGTACTAAAAACTACAAACCCCTTACTTTGTACATAAATAAATATTTTTCATTCTTATTCATGTATTTTCTAATTTTACTTCATTCACCTATTTTTACACAAGCAAATAGTTAGGATTCTAACACTTAAGTTGTTGAGAAATTTCTCTTACCCATCAGATCAACTTCCAGGATGCATAGGAGATGTCTTGTTTGAACACAGACTTCATAACACAATAGAATAAGGAACTTGGTCTACATTTCTCACCAGACCACAAGGGTATGTTGTCCCCATCAGAGTCAATGTTAGTACTGAATTTGGTCCAGTCATTAGTGCGTACACAGAGTCTAGTTATGAGGCTGAAATTCACAAGAAAGAGGATGAATATGAAATTACAAATATCATGGATCAATAGGGATAGCATACACTCAAGATCCCTAAAAGAATCAATAGAAAAGCAGGCCTTAAGGACCCAAGGCTAAAATTCCTAAATGCTTGGGCGCTTATCGGGAGAAAAAAAAGGGATAAGTGCGCTCAAAGTAGGATTAATCCCCTCTTAATATGGTTTATATTATAATACCAAGGCCTGAAGTCTGATCTCTAGCGAAAGTGCAGGCCTGATCATCTGATGGTCACAAGCAAGCCTGATCTATGACAAATAATGCATGTCACATGGAAAAATAGAAAAAGAGTTAGAACACGCTTGGGGCGTGATGAAATTTTTTAGAGAGACATGTTGAAGGATGTATGGTGTCACATGGTCATGATATGGAAAACAAAACCACTCCTCTAGGGCCTCGACAACGGTATTATGGTTCCACCAGGTTACATATCCGCCAATTCAGAACATAGTTGTTCATCCACTCAATGCCACCTAGACGCAATGCAACTTTAAACCTGGACATTGAGGAAGCTGATGATAGCTTTATTAATAAACAATTCATATTTTGAGTCCATTAAATATCACCACCTATACAAAGAGGACCCCACTAGGACTCTATGGCCATACTCAAGGAAGTCACACATAGGCCTAGCCTAGTGACATCTCAACAATGACATCGACCAATCTGAAGTTGCCACGTGTTCATGAGTCCATGACGACAGGAGCATGATTTCATCCAATTTTTTTGCATTTTTCTTAGTTTTCAAAAAGTGCCAAACCATTGGGAAAAGGACGCATCTTTCAAATAAGGGAAAAAAGAGGAATATTTCAATAAGGTGATGTATACATTGATAGCATGATAAATCAGTTAGATATTACACAAAGTATAACAATATAGTTGGCCTCAGTCTCCACACCATCAAAAATCATTGCACCGTCACCCTTAACTGATAGAGGACAACCATCATTTGCAAGGAACACAAACTCACATGAGCCCTAAATCTGAACAGATTAGGCCATGTGTGACCGATTTATTCATCCCGTTAGATGTTTTCATAAGAACATGTCAAGATCCTATATGAGAAGAAAAAAGGAACAAAGAAAACCAATATGTAAGTGAAAAAACGAAGGGATTGGTACTAAAACAACATATATTCATCCATTTCTAGAGTTTATGTCATTTATCCAAAATTGAATTTTTTTACATTATGAAAGACAATCATATTGATAATAAATCCTTTTCAAATATGCAAGATTCAATTATATATCCTCGTTATTTTTTCCAAATTGATAACAACTTTTGTCTTAAGAGAAAAACATTTTATATTTCATACAACAGGGGGGGAGATACGAATGAAATTTAAATGATACATGTTCCTAGGAATTAAAGGAATGGTGAATGAAAAGTGAAAGTATGAAGGATTTTATCATGTATGTATAAATAAAACATTCTCTAATTCTCACACAACCCAACCAAATTCAAATAAGTATGCCTTGGAAACCGATGACTAGATCTCCTTTAATTGTTTATTCCAAACAAACTTTGCATACTACACATCTAAATATCTACACATATTTATTGTATTGTGATTTTTAATGATCTTAAAATGATATACAACAAGGCTTATTGAATATGCTAAATTAAATTGATTCCAATATTTCAAGACTCACAATTGTATGGTATAACCATCCTAGTCACTTCTATCCTTAGGTTATATTTTCCCCAAAAGCCATAAAATGTAACACATAGGTTAGAATCCTTTCTTCCAAATGTTTCTTCAATCAAACTAGGGGAAATAGACTTTAAAAACTTGTGTATATAGCTCATATTGCAACTATATAAAGTCACCGAATGTATATATCAAAATCAATGAGGGTTCGAAATTGGGTAACATTACCCTTTTTTTTTATTTGTTCAAAAATATATATCAACTTTGCCCAGAAACTTAACAATTTTTTGTGTAAGGAATGCAGAAGTATCGATCCAGACAGTCATGCAAAACCCTCACAATTTTGAGTTTAAAACAAGAAATTTTCATGTAGTGCACATGACCTAAAAATCAATGGTTTATCATGAAATAATACAACCAAATAACTCTTCAATATTAGAGTTATGGTGTTGAAAATGTGGTTTTTAAAAAGAAAAAAATCTAATGATAGGATAACACAGAGGAGAAATCTTTGTAACATAAGGTTAAGCAAAGGATAATTTTGAAAGACATGGGTTCGAAACCGAGTCGTGTTAAAAGAATTTACATGCAGAAGAAAACCCATGAATCTTTTCTAGTTTTTTGTTGAAGGCTTCAAGTATTAAAAAGTGGAAAAGGAGGCTACTACAAAGCTTGCATTGGTTTTTGAAAAAGAAAAGGAATGAAGCTAGACTAAATAAAAAAATGAGTTATTTACAATGAATTCACACAATCAGGACTAGGAGATAATAGTTTTTAGGACAAGGGTTAATGCCAGAACAATAAAACAAGGGGAATTATTTTTATAAGAGAAAAAATTAGTTCAAGAAGGCAATCAAAACAAGCATACTCATTTACCAGTCAAGCAGATCTATTCCAAAAACTATTACTAGTAAAAAACATGCATTTGATGGGTACAAACTAGAATAGCCATACCTTTCCTTGGCACTTCAAATACCTCTGAAAAACAAGTCTCCTAGTTACCACAACTACCATAGTAAAGCTTCAGAATCAGAGTGTTACTCAACTAGCTCAAAATTAAATGGAATGCCAAAATCCTGGAACAAGGTGGTATACCTCAACAATTAAATTCCTATGTCTCATGCATTGAATACATGGGGCATCACGTTCTTAAAAAATTATCAATGTTTTTAATCCATCTCATATTCCACTATTCACCGTAAACAAATCATAGATGTAGAATATTGGCAAGTGTGCAAGCAATATTGTGCTATATTACCATGTCAACAACCATATAAAACGACCAACTCAAATGATAGCCCAAAATTTAAATTGAACCTCAATATCCAAGATTTCATTTAAAAACACATTCAATGCAAATAATGGATATAGTGTATACATATATTCCAATCTGAGTGATGAAATTCAAGGTTTAAGTGATGGAAAGCACTATATATTATCGATGTCAAGTTCATATACCATATGCAATATGCATAAAAAACTTCCAACCCTTTGATTTTAATGCACCACCTTTTCCTATATATAACCAACTCTTCTGGTACATATGCGATGACCTATGGGGTTATATAAAAGTCTTTATATATGGTAAACCATATCACTATACCTTATTTGCATAAAAATGAATTTGCATAAAATGAACTTGCCCTCTCTTTTAAAGTATATCATGTAATTAGAAATCAACCTTTGTGATCAATGTTTGCTAAGATACAAGAGATACAAGTAAAACAAAACCTTTTAATGCTTTATAATATTCATGTATAAGTATCAATAGCATTTTATAAGTGGAATGTGTGTAAGATAGAGGATCGTATTTTGAATTTTATGAGAATAACATTTTTCCTTCTTGTTCAATCAAATCGATAGTAAAACTCATAATCAAGCTAAAGAAGGAAACATTATCACTGCATAACATAAATGAGATCATTTCAACAAAACAATGATGTTCAATCCTAGGGAATATTTTAAGATAAACGTCCTATATTTATCCCTAGGGGGGAACCACCTATAGTTAAATATTTAATATCATAAATAAATAAAAATGCCAATTGTTCCTTGAAACTATTAGTAGGATGGTGGCTAATTTACGAGTTTTCAATTCAAAATTTGACACATCATAAAATAGATGAAATAAGAGAAGAGGTACTATGTTTCAATTGTGACATCAAGTACAGTAAGGGGCATAAATGCGATGAGAAGAAATTATTCTACATAGACTATGAAGATGAAGAATATCAAGAATGGAACCACCACAAGATCCAGATCTAGAAGATACTACTCCAATGATATATTGTCATGCATTGGTCAACACCAGTACTCCACAAACCCTCAATATACAAGGATACATAAAAAAAGAAAAAGGTAACAATCTTGATGGATTCTTGTAGT
This sequence comes from Picea glauca, assembly GCA_000966675.3. Taxonomy (NCBI): domain Eukaryota; kingdom Viridiplantae; phylum Streptophyta; class Pinopsida; order Pinales; family Pinaceae; genus Picea; species Picea glauca. The sequence continues at coordinate 8,386 of JZKD02S0898775.1, forward strand.
ACACATAACTTCATAAATTACAAATTAGTAAAAGATCTCAATTGCTTTGTATTTCTAGCACCAATGTTTGAAGTAATTATTGAAAATGGAGGTATGATAAATTCTTTTGGGAAGTGCAATATTATTAAGCTCAATATGGGGGAGTGTTTTTCAGATAACTCCACGGTTTCCATTTAAATGGGTGGTTTTGATGTTGTATTAGGGGTCCAACAGTTACAATCATTGGGAATAGTCACCCTTAATTTTCAATATATTTTCATGTTATTTTTCGTAGATGGTAAGGAAATTGATCTTAGAGGCATCCAAGGGAAACCATCTAAGGTGATAATCTCTAATAGTGGGACAAAATTACTCAAAAAGGGACACCATGGTATAATTTCACAATTGTGGATAGTATATGTTCAAACATCTATATCCTCTCCTCTAGTGGATCTCCAAGTGGTTATCAACAATCATTCCAAGGTATTTGGAGAGATGCCTAAGGGTATTTCACCTACTCAAGATAATAATCATGTTATTCATTTGTAACCTGGAAGTGTACCACCTAACATTAGTCCTTACTTGTATCCCTATGAATAGAGGAGTGATATTGGGTGTATGATCTAAGAAATATTATAGGATGACATCCTTCAACCTAGACAAAGTTATTTCTCTTCACCAATAGTGATGGTTATGAAGAAGCATTGTTCATGGAATATGTGTCTAGATTATAGACAACTTAACAAAATAACCACCAAAGATAAGTTTCTTATTCTTTTTATTGATGAACTATTAGATGAATTGCATGGAGAAAAATTCTTTACTAAGTAGGATTTTTGTTTGGGATATCATAAAATCAAAATGAGGCTGAAAGACATTCCCAAAATCAATAGAATTTATAACACATGAAGTTCATTATGAGCTTTTGGTTATGCCATTTGGACTTACTAATGCACCTTAAACAATTGAAAGAATGTACAACATGTTGATAGATCATTACAACTTTTGGAAGAGCAACAACTTTATGCAAAGACTTCCAAGTGTGCCTTTGGGGTTCAAGAAGTAGAATATTTGGGCCATATTGTATCTCATGAAGGTGTAAAAGTGGACCCTAACAAAACCTTGATGAAACTTAGAGGATTCTTAGGATTGACAAAATATTACCACAAGTTTTTCATTAACTATGGTCAAATAGTGGCACATATAACAACAATATTAAAGAAAGAAGCATTTTATTCTACTCAAGAAGAAACCAAATATTTTGAAAAACTTAAGGAAGCTATGTGTACAACTCTTGTCCTAGCCACACCTGACATCAAAAAAACATTTATTGTGGAGTATGATGGCTTAGTCCATGGCATTGGTGTAGTTTTAATGAAAGAAGTAAGGTCCCTTTCCTTTGAAAGAAGCCTACTTAAAGGAAAAATCTTACTCAAACCCAATTATGAAAAAGAAATGTTGGCCATACTAAATGCAATTAAGAAATGGCGTCCTTTCCTAATAGGAAGACACTTCAAAGTAAAAATAGATCATGATAGTTTGAAGTACTTCTTGGAGCAATGATTATATTCAGAAGAGAATTAAAAATGGGTTACAAAGATGTTATTTTATGACTTTGAAGTTATCTACAGGAAAGGAAAACATAATATTTTGGAAATTTCACTTTCATGGAAAGAAGAAGAAACAAAGAGTTCACTATGTGCTATTTCTATTCCAAAATTTTATTTGGTGGAAGAAAAAAGGATAGAATGGAAGAAATATAAAGAGGTATGCAAGATAATTCAACAACTACAAGAGGACCCCAATGCATTAAATAAATTTGTATGGAAAAATGATTTCTTATTGTATCATGATCGTCTATATTTACATAATAATTCTGGACTCAAAAAGATGGATCTTCTGGAATTAAACACTTATGATGTAAGAGGACATTCAGGGTTCTTGAAAACTTACCACGGGATCAAGATAGATTTTTTCTGGGAAGGTCTTAAAACTTGTATTCAAAAGTTTTTGTATGAATGTGTGGTTTTCCAACAGAATAAGGAAGATACAATCAAGATGGCAGGTCTCATACAACCATTATCTATACCAAGTCCAAGTTGGGAAGAAGTTTCAATGTATTTTATTACAAGTTTACCCAAATATGAAGGAAATACTATCATCATGGTAGTAGTGAATCGACTGACAAAGTATTGCCATTTTTTTCTCTTATTTATCATCCTTTTAAAGCATGTAAAGTAGCCATAACATTCATGGAAATAGTTTAAATCTTACATGGATCCCCCAAGATTATTGTAAGTGACAAAGATCCAATTTTCACAAGAAAGTTTTGGATTGAATTATTTTTTTGTTTGGTTACTCAATTAGATCACATCTCATCTTACCATCCTCGATCTGATGGGAAAATTGAGATTGTGAATAAATGTCTAGAAGAGAATATTCATTGATTTTCATTTGATAAACATACACAATGGGTCAAGTAGTTTCCCTTGACCTAATGGTGGTACAACACATTCTTCCATACTTCATCAAAAAAGTCCCCATTTCTGGCACTTTATGGATATCATCCTCCATCCATCACATCTCTATTGGAAGAGACTATAAAGGTTTAGGAAGTAGAGGACCACATAGGGAACCAAAAACATGATCTCAAACTATTGAACCATATAAAAAATGTCCCTTAAGCAACAAAAGAAGGACAATAAATTAGCACCCAAATATGGACCCTATAAGGTGTTGCAAAGGATTGGAAGTATGACTTACAAATTGGATTTGCCTCCATCTTCACATGGACATCTAATTTTCCATGTTTATTGATTAAATAAGGTAATCAGTGACAAGATCCCAATCTAAACTATTTACCATGATCAATGAAGAAGGGAAAATCATATTAGATAGAAACAATTCTTGGAACAAGGATTAAGTGGCTACAAAATCGAGCAATTAATGAGTACCTCACCAAATGGAAGAACCTAGCAAAGGAAGAGATGACATGGGAAGATGAGTTCTTCATGCAAAAGGACCTGCAATTAGTCAAGTTTTGAGGACAACACTTGTTTGAAGGGGAGGGACATGTTAATCCCTAGCCAAAGCCTCGTGTTAATAACACAACCCCTTATTAATCCTTATATATTGAATTATTACATCTCTAATTTTATATTTGTATGTTGGATAGAACCCTTCAATGTACCCTTTCATTATAATTGTAGCCTTTGTCTCCTATATATATATACCAAGGAGAACTATTCTTAGGATCATCTTATCATATTTCATCTTGTCGTTTGGATTGGATATATTGAAAAGGAGTTTTCCCCCTTGAAGTGGATTGCATTCATTGAATTTTTATCAATTTTAGGGCATTGGATCATAACAAAGATCTAAGATAAAGAGAATAGAATCCACACTAGAAGGTTGTGCAAGGGAAATATCTATACCAGAGAGAAGCACAAAAGAAGAGAGGCTATAAAAGAGACACAACATAAAGGAGGTATTGAGAGAGAATATTGAAGAAGGTAGTAGTAGAGTTATAGAGGTGAGACCCTTTTGTCTAATTAGATGTGGAGTTGAATCAAAGGAATATGAGGTGCATGGTAGTAGAAAAAGTAGCACAAAATATAGTGATGAAGGAGCATTCCAAGAAAGTGAAGAGATATTGGTTGTTGGAAGGAGACTCACATAGCTCAAGATAGGAATCTATTTTAGATCCATCACCGAATAATATGAGATTGTGTGGAAGAGTCTCGTTTTTGAACCACCCCCCTGGTGCAATTTTTAACCAAGAAGAAAGAACCAAAGAGGAAAGTGTCGAGGAATGAGAATTAGAGGAAGAAAATTTAGAAACAAGAGAATTAGAGACCAAAGTCCACAAATTTTAGGGACCTAACCTTCCTAACCCCTCACGTAGGTAGAATAATATAATTCCATGTAATAAATGACAATATTAATAAGGCCCACTAATAAGGAAGAATAAGTCAAATGTAAGAAGACCTAATAGATGCTTCCGCTTCTAGAATGATTTAGTATAAATAGGAGTAGAGGGTATGAGAAATATTGTCTTGGATATTATTGTAATAGAGCTCTGATCTGTTGGAGGTTTCCGCCTCGAAGAGACAAGTGAACATTTCTATTATTAATCAAGGTGTTATTTCTAGTGTTATTCTGGTATTATTCTAGTATTATTTTGGTTATATCATTGTTGTTCTTCCATTTATAGCTAAAATATTTATGTTATGCATACTATTTTATATCTGGAAAACTACAAGTGGTATTAGAGCACTTTCCTCGACATAAAATTGTGGGTTAATTTTTTTTCAGGGTATATATGTATTCCGGTGTCTTAAAGCTACAGAGATTTTCTATTCAATGCATAAATCCGTGGTTGGGGAAGAATAAATGCATGAACTACAAGTTGTTTTTAAGCGCATATTTGTTGGCCACCCTGGTAACCCTTGTTAGTACCCCTTCAAGTGGTAGCGCATTAGACAACACCTGTATATAGATCAGCCTAGATAACATGAATCCCTCCATAGATAAACTGATTGGTCACCTGAATGCTGAAATATCCCTGATCCGGCTGATCAAGATATTCGCTATTGTTCTAATGCTCTGGCATGCATATCTGATACATTGGGGGTTTCTAGATGCGTTTTAGCTGTGTGATGGAGATGTTCTTCAGTTATTGTGTTTGCATGTTGGTTATTGTGGTTGCATGTCGGTTATTATGGTTGCATGTTGGTTATTACATGTGCATGTTGCATAATTAAGGTTTAACAATCATATAAAGATGCATGCAAGAGTATAGAATGTCAACTGCTCAATATCATGAATAATAATGGTTCATGCATGGAAATATAAATAGCCTACTGAAAATATAGAGTCTAGACGTCAGTTAAATCCCCTAGATCTGTACTGGAATACAATCGACTAACAAAAAATACCCGTGACTATAAGAAGACAGCAGATTTGCTGCATGCACGGATAGATAGGAAAAAATGAGCGATCCCGGAGAAATACGGTAACCGCTACCAGCTAGAAAAGTCGATCTAAAGAATCCACCGTCAGAATGGGCTCGAAACTGCTCCAATAAGTGCGCCCTAGTCTCTACACTGGAATGAATGTCTGTCGGAACTCGGATCGGACCTCTACGGCACTGGATCTGGACCCCTGGGGGGTTTGCGCCCCTCCTTGGCACTGAATACGCCCCAAAGGATTCCACCGTCAGAATCGGCTGCTATATAGCTCAAAACGATCGTCTCGTCAAATGATGAAATGGGTCAGAAGGGTTTGGCCGGATCTGCTAGGGAACACCTGCATGCAATGCCAAACGTCTGTCCGAGATGACTGCGCCCAAAATGGCTGGATGGATCGATCTGCAATATTCCACCGTCGAAATCTAACGATGGATGGCTCAATGGAAGTGCCCTGGCTGGATCTCTATTGGGTCAGAATGAATCTGCAATCGGGACACAGGTATACTGCAGATCTTCGAACCTCCAAAATAGCTTGCGCCCTCCTTGGCTGAGTTGCGCCCTCCACACTAAATACTCCTGAAATGAATGGTGAAATACCTGGATGGTATCTCCGATGGGCTAGGGTGTGTCTCTCAACACTGAAACTGATCAAGGGTGGTGGTTTCCTCCAGAAATCCACAAAACAATAAGGTCGGC
>JZKD02S0898830.1:0-14029 GCA_000966675.3 Picea glauca
TGCAGGAAAAAAAATATGTAATGACAACTCAAGATCCATTAATGGAATTCTAGGAGGGTTGACTAATTCTATATGTGTGAAGGTTATGCATTGTAAATTAGACAAAGAAATCTAGGACAAGTTGGAGGTTGTATATGATGGAGATGACAAAGTCAAGGAAGCTAAACTACAGACCTATATAACTCAGATTGAAAATGTGAAAATCAAAGAAGAAGAAAATATTGTTGAATACCTTCATAGGGTATATGAATTGGTTAATTCAATCAGAGCGCAAAGAGAAGAAATTAAAGATAAACCTATTGTGCAAAAAATACTAAGGTCATTACCTATGAGATATGATGCAAATATTTCTACAATTTAAGATAGATCTGATCTAAGCACACTCCCAGTTGATCAACTTCATGGAATTTTTACAACATGTGAACTGAGAACAGGGAACGATAAAACATCAAATAGAGAAAAAAAAATTAAAGTATCTAAAACAAAGATGAGTTAGGGGAACAAGACAAATGATGAGTTATCAATTATATTTGATGAGGAAATTGCCAACTTCATAAAGAAACTTAAGAAAGGGACAGGGAAATGCAAAGGAAAGATTCCTCAAATATGTTTTGACTGTGGAAAAATTGGACACTTTTCAAATAAATGTCCCCATACTAAGAAGGAAGAAAGTTATGATGAAAGAACCTTCAACAATTGAAATAAAAGAAATGCTAATAATAAAAAGAAGTTCTACAAGAAAAAGAAAACATTCTTTACTCAAGAGGATAGTAGTTCATCAGAAGAAAATGAAGAAGATGAACCAAAGCTTCTATTTATGGGAATAAAAAATCAAGATGATAAATAGTCAGAAGATGAAGAAGAAGTGAGCTTCAAAGAAGAAATCATTAGTATAATTGAAGAACTAAGAAAAACTAAAAAACAAAACATAGTACTAAGTGAAGAGATCTTAGAGATTAAATAAGCTACTAAATCAAGAGAGAAGGAAGTTTCCAAAAATATCAAAGAGTCATAATAGACCATTAATGACTTGAAGTCCTAGATGCTCGAAGCTAATAAAATTGAATAAGTAATTTACAACAAATTAATGATAAAAAAACAAGTATGTGAGAAACTAGAAGTTGAGATTAAAATGCTAAAACGTGAAATTGAGAAAGTAAATAAGGGATCGCAATTTGAAAATAGTTCAAGGATATTGAATGAAATTATTAGTATTCAAAGGTCACCTAACAACGAGACTGGTTTGGGATACGCTCAAGACTCAACTTCTCCATCACAAGGATTTGTCAAGAAACCAATCAACTACGCAGATGCTCTAAAAAACTCATTTAGAAAAGAAGATAATGAGGCAAAGATCATACCATTGAAAACTATTACACATAAAAATAAATAAATACTCTCCATTGGAGTAAAACATGGCCAAAATAAATTGATCAGAAGAAATACTCCTAAATATTTATTTATTGGATATTGCTACTCTTGCAATAATTTTCGACATAAGGAAGTAGACTGCAAAGCTTATAGATAATACAATCATAGAAATGTTCAAATATATAAGAACAACAAGTACAATAAATAAAAGAGAAACTATAACTCATTCTCTCCTTTGCAATATTTCAATAGTGAATGCCAAAAATGCAACAACTATGGTCATAAAAAAATTGATTGTAGATTTCCAAAATATGATAAAAAGACAAATATTTCCCATAATAAAAAAGAATGGAGGAAAAATAAAACAGAGTGAAATGTAGCATTATATGCAATAGATCAAGAGTGTTAGTGGTATATAGACAATGGATGTTTCAAACACATGGCTAAAGATAAAATTAAATTTCTCGAGTTAAATAAGAAAGGAAAAGGAAAAGTAACTTTTGGAGATAATATGTCAGTCAAGATATTGGGAAAAGGCATTGTGAGTTTAGGAAATAATAAAACCAAAGGATAAGATGTAATTTTGGTAAAAAATATCAAACCAAATCTTATAAGTGTAATTCATACTTGTGATCAAGGTCACATACTTACTTTTGATTATCATAAATGTGAAATCAGAAAAAAAAGGTCACTTGAAAGTTAGTGGCAGTTGCACCAAGAACATCTAGAAATGTGTACATCCTTGATAAAAAAGAAGAAGAAAAATCTTGCTTAAACCAATTAGATGAAATTTGTCTATGGAATAGAAGTTTGGGACATTTAATATTTGACAACTTGATCAAATCCAATGAAAAAGAGGCAGTTAGGGACCTACCAAAAGTGATTAAGCCTTTAGATCCTATTTGTAAACATTGTCGAATAGCAAAGAAAGCAAGAGTTAGGTTCAAAACAAAAGAGAATTCCAAAACTAAACCATTAGATCTTATTCACACAGATCTATGTGGACCTTCCATAACCAAAAACACTTATGGTGAACATTATTTTATGTTGATTGTTGATGATTACACAAGACTGTTCTAGGTTTTATTTTTAAAAGAAAAATCAGAAACCTTTGAGAAATTTAAAATATATAAAGATCTTGTAGAAAATGAAACTGATCTAAAAATTAAGTGTCTAAGATCAAACAATGGAGGATAATTCACCTCTGAAGAGTTCACTCAATTCTGTGAAAACCATGGTATCAAAAGATAGTTTTTAGCTTTCGAGACTCCTCAACATAATCGAGTGGTAGAAAGGAAAAACATATTTGTTCAAGAACCTACAAGAACTATGCTAAATGAAGCCAAACTTCCAGACAAAGTTTGGAGAGATGCAATCCACACAACATTTCACATACTTAATAGAGCTTAGTTGAGACCCAATCATGACAAAACCCCTTATGACCTATGGTTTGGGAGGCCAGCCTCTATAAAACACTTTAGAATTTTTGGAAGTAAATGTTACATAAAGAATGATGAAGATAACCTAGGAACATTTGACCCAAGATATAATGAAGGAATATTCTTAGGATACTCATCAAATAAAAAGGCATATAGATGTTATAATCTCAGACTACTAAAAATAGTGGAAAGTGCAAATTTAAAAATAGATTATCTAATAAATTGCATATCCAAAGGCTTTAATAAAAACTCTCAACAAGAAGATGATGATATGAAATATCAACAAGAGGATGATGATGTAAAATCTCGGAAAGAAGATGATGATGAAACATGGGAAAATGAACCACACACTGATGAAGATGACCATGAAGAAACACCCTTGATAAGAGCTCCTTCAAAAAGAGTTCAGAAGAATCATCTTGAAAGCCAGATCATTTGAGATAAAAGTGTAGAGTGGAAACAAGAAGGAAGTTACTAAATTTTGATTCAGAACAAGAAATTCTATCCCTAATTGAACCTAAATTGGTTAAAGAAGCTGTCAAAAGAGAATATTGGATGAAATCAATGAATGAAGAACTAGATCAAATAGAGAAGAATCAGACTTGGGAACTAGTTTCAAGACCCAAGAACAAGAATGTGATAGTAACTAAGTGGATCTTCAAAAGAAAAGTAAATGAAAATGGGGAAATTGTGAAGAACAAAGAGAGATTAGTCTGTAAAGGATATTCCCAAGTAGAAGGTATTAATTTTGAAGAAAATTTTGATCCAATAGCAAGACTTGAGGCAATCAAAATGTTCCTATCATTTGCATGCTTTAGAAATTTCAAAATCTATCATATGGATGTCAAATCCGCATTCCTTAATGGAACACTAGAAGAAGAATTCTACATTGAGAAATGTTGGCCCTTGGTTATGGAATAAAGAGAATATGAAGGAACAAAGGGAATATATGAACTAAACGGAAGGCACATTGACTAATATTGTGTCGAAGTCGTTAAAGAAGCATAAAAGAAGGAGAAAATAAAGGGAAATCTAGCCATTGAACAAGGATATCAAGGATGACCTATCATTAAGGAATATTGATCATGGACAACTCAGCAAGTGGAAGAAGATGTCAATGAGTGCTTTGGGGAACTTCACAGAAAATAAGGAAAGACATACTGATGAAGCCTGGGAAGTACGGGTCAAGTTGACCTAGGGTTTTGGTATATAGGGTTTTGACACCTAGACACTTGTCATTGTAACGTATAAATAAATATCTAGAGGACTTGGGATGGGGTATTGTTCATGGTTGTTATTGTCATTATTGTGAATGATCATTATTGTTGATACTATTGTGTATTGTGTGGGAGAGAAGTGTTGTCTGTGAGAGAATTATGTATTGTAAGATTTTTAGTTGGGTGTGAAGATCAACCCTATATCTAGGTGTGTAGGGAGGGGAGAGAGATAAAGAGAGACAGATCTGCAAGCTAAGAGCACATATAGAATTGTATGTTTTCACATAATATATCAAGAAACACAGTTATGTGGACGTAGACCTAGGGAGAGGGTGAACCACGTATATCTCATTGTTCAGTGTGATTGATGCTATTTTATCTTGATTTGTATTCTATAGTTATTGCATCATTGTGTTAGATATTAGATATAACTTGCGCAATAGGCTTTAGAAATATAAAGAGTAACTAGATTATTTCATGTTGTTTCCTTGGATCCACTTTAAATTTCCTCTAGTTGTAGACACCTATGTCCTGCAACCCCCCTATTCCTACTTCAGGTGAGACTTCATCTGCTTCACAGGTGTTGTTGAAAGGGCCAGTAGTTAGGGCTTGTTGGTGCACTGTTAGAGATGAACCCTAGGTTTGCCCCTGTTCCAAAAAATGGTCCTGTTGTCGGGACTGGGATCTTCTTGAGGGAATGTCCAGGTGGTTTCCATCAAAGATAGAGATTCAGAAGTGGATATAACAAGAAAAGGACTTCGCTGAGGTTGAGAATAAGAACCCTAATATTAGCATAAAGGATTTCTTGGGAAGGTATATATTTACTGATATACACGAGATTTTCTTTGGAGGAATTCAGAAGGATCTATAAGAGTGGTTAGCCAGATTAGAAAATACCCAGTTTGAGATCAAATTTAGACCACCTGTGGTTTAGACATCGACATTAATCAAGAAGGTCAAGAGATTTGATAATGTCATATCAAGAGAAATATACCTTTGGTTTGATAGCATCATTGGAGGGTAGGTTATCGAGTTTTCTATTAATAGAATAGAGTCGTATAGCCAAGCAGAGAGATATTTCTTTAAGGGACCTAAAGGAAAATTTTTACACTTTGTGAAGTTAAATATCAAGATGTTATTGCATGAGAAGAAAATATTGAATATACAGTAGTTGGTCATATCTAAAGGATAATGTTCAAGAACTCAAAAAATGACAACGACACAGAGGTTGGAAACACACGGAGTGGGAGATCATTTAGAGAAGTTCCTTTGGTGAACCTGTTTGAGCAGGGTCACGAGCCATTGTCATAGGACAAAGGGTTCTATAGTGGAGAAGAAGAAGAGATGTTGAACAAGGAACATTCAGAGTCCTCTAGGGAAGAGGAAGAATAGACTGAAGAACCTCACCAAGAAGAATCGGTAACTTCACGGACTGCACCTATTGTCGATGTAAGTACTATCACTCCTAATATTATTTTAGAAGCATTTAGTAACCAGAATAACCTAAGTTATCAGAGCACTCAAAGCACTGGTACAAGTGGCTCATTGCATACTCAATCAAGAAATCTAGAAAAATATATGGCATATGAGATGAGGTTACCCACCTTTAGGGGATATGGTTCTGAAGATTCAGATCAACATTGGTTCTTATATGAGGTTTTGTGGAGTATTAAGAATGTCACTGAAGAAATTGTTAAGAGAGCTCAGTTTAGTAGTACCCTGAAAGACCACGCACCTAGATGGTACATGAAATTTGTCCAAGGAGTTGCACAACCAAAACCGATGAATGTCATTAAGACTGCGTTGATTGTCGTATTTAAGAAACCCAAGTCGGAGTCACAATGCATTACAAAGATAAATGAAATCAAGAAGAGAGTATCTAAACCTATGTGGGAGTTCGATCAGAGGTTTAAGACCTTGATAGCCCACTTGAGTTTTTAGATTCTAGACGAACATAATAAGGAATGGTTCATTTCCTCCCTCTTTCCACACATCAGAGTCCCTCTGATGCAACAAAAGATCTCTTCATAGGTTGAGGCATTAGTTATCGCCATGAAACTAGAATTGACCCCTATGGGAGAATCAAGCTCAGGTATGAGCCAAATGTTGATTCAAATAACTATTTTATCTCTGTGGGTCGAAGATATGAAGAAATAAAAGGGAAAAGATAAAAGAGACGAAATTTGGTGTATCAGATGAAAATCAGAAGGCCTTGATAAGGAGCATTGTCCCTTATTTCATGAGTAGTTGGCCTCTAGGTCTCTGATCCCTTTGAAGCAGGTTACTCTACCCTGGTGCAAGGTATGTAGAAATAGACATCACCCTGGTGAATGCTACTACATGCAATAATATGTCTAGACACCTACAAACCTATACTTCACATTCTGTAAATATGTTAGGAATGATGAGAAAGATTGTAGGGCTTATGACCTCTTGCATGAAAGATCAAGAGACACATATCAAATTCAAGGTGAAGTATAACAGGAAGGAAATACTACGTAGTTTAACTCTCCAGGAAGAGGTAACTTCAACCCTCATGGTTGATTCAAAGGAAGAGGATGAGGAGGAGTCATGGGTCGAGGTCAAGGTCAGATCATTGGTTATAATTGGGCACAACCAGATCACTTGGAAAGGGACTGTCAGAACCCTTGTACCACTTGTAGATACTGCAACTCATTTGAACATGTTATTGAAGATTGTTCTGTGTTGTTATCCAAACTTCAGGAGAGACTTGGAGGAAACCAACAAGTACAACTAATATCATTTGAACCTTGTGAAGAGGATCCCAGAGTCGTTGTTATCATGAGAGGAAGCACTGATATAGGAGAAGACAGGGTGACTCTAGAAAAGACTATAGAGGAATCAGGGGTCAGAAGAGCTGCAGAGAATACACAGTTTGATCTGAGGGAAGAAAAACAAACATTTGAAGAGGAAATAAAATAATTTGGAAGAGATCGGGCTTCTTCATCAAAGACACAACCAGAAGTAAGAGAATGTTGAATCCTTTTGGAATTTGATCAATCTGCATCACCTAGAGAAGGAAAAGAGGTAAGCAAGCTTATGGAATTATTATGTACTTGCATTAATCTAATTAAGGATGAAAGAGTTGTACAAGCATTACAAAATTTGATCAGACAATATGAGATAGGTAGGATAGCTCCTATGTTGAATAGAGAAGTACATCAAGTATCCAGAAAGAGAAAGAGAAACAAGGAACTACACCTGAATGCATAGACTGGATATTATGACATATATTATGAGGTCCTCGAATTAGGGTTAGAAGTCAATGTTATGATGAAACAAACCTGGGCACTAATGGGAAAACCTAAGATGATTTATTCCCCTATCAGGCTTAGGATGGCTAATCAATAGGAAGTAAGGCCCTTTGGAAGACTGGAGCATGTCCCTGTGGACATTGACAGGGTAAGGAAATTTGTGGATTTTGAGGTGATTGAGATAGTTGATGATAGCTATCCTTATCCTACAATATTAGGAATTGATTGGGATTTCAATAATTCTACTATTGTTGACTTAAATAAAACAAGAATGTCATTTGAAGGTGATGGCCTTAGGGTTATTGCACCTCTGGATCCTAATGAAGGTCACAGATATAGAGAGCCCATAAGAGTAGAAGACCGCACATATGAGCTAAAAAATATTTACAAATTGATAGCAAGACAACATGATTACATTAATCCTACAATAGATGGGAAATTAAGCTGGCAAAGTGACAACGCATGCTCATCAGATTCAAAAGAAGCATTGGAAAACTAGCAAAACAAGATGTATGAAGTTTCTATGCGGAGGTGTGCTAGATTGACTAGGGAAGTTCATTGGATTGGCACATAAGTAAGCAATATGCCCACATTTGATGGTTTAAATCATTTAGAAAAATTCTGATCAAAATTTTAAGAAATTGTACCAGTACAACACTAACTATTGGCACTAGATGAAGATTTAAAAGAAACACCAACAAGATGGTGGGGAATACATAAGAAGAACATCATGGACTGGGTGCAATGTCGCACTTTGATGATAGTGCACTTTTTAGAGCAAATAGAAGGGTCCAATGTTAGATACATAGGTCAAAGTTATCTGAAGAGCCATGTGCAAAGTTGTGAGGAGGCCTAGAGAAACATTCCTCAAGAGAAATGGGTGCACAATTTCATTAACACTTTGGATAGAAAACCTATCAATTGGTATCTACAAGCAGAATTGTGGCTCACTACTGTAGATTGGCATGGTATGACTCATAAATTCATAGCTACATTTTTATTTGAGAGTTAGTATCCCACAGTGGATCAAGCTTTACAGGTTGTAAGAAAGAAAGTATTTGAGGAGGCACCTAACCTCCCTTTGGAGAAATAAGAAGATGAATGGACTGCACCACTTCATAAATTATAGGGTTGTTACAATATCAATGATGACAAAGACAATGATATTAGGAATGTGAACATCACAGAGATATAAGGATAGAGAGACATAGAAGGACCAAGAGTCAAACTACCTTTTATTGGATAGCCAATCAAAATCAAGAAAGTTAATATTGGAATAGAGCAAGCACCTAATCTCGCAAAAGTTGGAGATTATTGGGATGATGCCACTATTGACAAGATCAAAAAACTACCGCACGAGTATCATGACTTGTTTCCAACCATTTTTACTAATATGAAGGGAATTAAAGGGTCCATGGGAGAGATGAAGATTCCCTTGAAACCAGATGCAAGGCCAGTCAAGCAGAGACCTTACAGATTGAATCCCAAATATAAGGAGAAAGTCAAGATTGAATTAGATAGAATGTTGGAAGCATGAATCATAGAAGCTGTTGAATATTTAGAATGGATTATCCCTATGGTGGTCCAAGATAAGAAGACATGAGAGATCAGAATCTGTGTAGACTTGAGGAAACTGAATGATGCATGTTTACATGATCCATTCCCTACACCATTTACTGACGAACTGTTGGATAATGTAGGAGGACATTAGGTATATTCCTTTATAGATGGATTTTCGGGTTATCACCAGATTAGGATTGCTAATGAAGATCGCCATAAGACCACATTTGCAACAAAATGGGGATCCTACCAGTACACAATGATGCCTTTTGGGCTGGAGAATGCACCAGCCATATTTTCTAGGGTGGTGTTTGAAGAATTCAAGGACTTCTTACATAAATTTCTGGAAGCATATTTTAATGATTGGACTATTTTTATCTTATTGCAAAATCATATTGAATTTTTAAGACTAATGTTGGATAAGTGAAGGCAATGTCAGATTTCCCTAAACCTAAAGAAGTGCATCTTATTTTCACCCTTTGGAGTGTTGCTAGGCCACATAGTGTGTAAACAGGGGTTGTTGGTAGATCCATCTACGAATACCATTATTATTGATCTACCCCCTCCTACTTCAGTTAGACAGTTATGCACTATGATGGGACATACTAGACACTCCATAAAGATCATTAAGGGATATGCACATATTATAGCACCCATGGAGAATCTTTTGAAGAAATATTGTCAGTTTCAATGGATAGAAGAATGTTAGTAGAGCTTCGACACACTAAAACAAAAAATGGTCATTGCACCTATTCTAGTTTTCCCAGATTGGAGTAAGGAATTTCATGTGTATGTCGACGCCTCAACCATTGCATTAGGAGCAGTGTTGGAACAACCAAGAGTAGGTGATATTTACCACTCGTTAGCCTTTTCTAGCAGTAAGCTCTCTATAGCTGAGATAAATTACACTACCACTAAGAGAGAAGGTTTAGCCATGGTGTATGCATTGTAGAAATTTCTCCACTACTTGTTGGGAGGAGATTTCAAGATGTTCACCAATAACTCTACATTTAAATACTTATTCAACAAGCCAGTGTTGAGAGGAAGAATATGTAGATGGTTGTTGTTATTCCAGCAATATGATTTTGAAATTGTGGTCAAGCTAGGGAGAATGAATAAGGGACCTGACCACTTTTCTATGTTAGAGCATGGAGAGGAACCTACTAGTCTGGAGGATACACTGCTAGATGAAAATTTTCTGGCCATCAGAAAGGTTGATGATCACTTATTTGAGATAGTCCAATTCCTATCAACAGAAATGGCACCTCGTGAATATAAAATCATCTAGAAGAAATAATTGGTAGTTCGCGTTGCACATTTTTCACTTATAGCTAAGCATCTATACAAGATGGGACATGATGAGATTTTACAGGGATGTTTTAGGGAAATAGAGATACCGCTGATTCTAGCATAATCACATGAAGGAATCACAGGAGGATACTATGCATGGAAAGCAACAATGTAGAAGGTTCTTAGAAATGGCCTCTGGTGGCCCACTTTACACAAAGATGCTAAGGAATACTATAGAGCCTATGATGTATGCCAAAGAGTTGAGAAACCTTACAGAAGAGATGAGATTCCTTTAGAACCTCAACTAACTTTACAAGCCTTTGATAAATGGGCAATTTATTTCATGCGGCTTATCAACCCACTAGGAAAGCGCACAGGAGAAAGATACATCATCATTGCAACAAAATATTTGACCAAATGGGCATAAGCAAGAGTAGTCAAGGAATGTAGTGCAAATACAACTGTGTGATTCATATTTGATGATATCATAACCAAGTTTAGATGTCCAAAGATCCTGATGAGTGATCAAGGTACTCATTTTTTTAATAAAACTATTGAAGCCTTGACTCAAGAATTTTAAGTTCACCATAAAAAGAGAACCCCATACCACCCACACGTGAATGGTACGGTCGAATATTTAAATAATATCATGGGGACAACAATGCCGAAGATTTGTAGTGTAAATAGGGATGATTAGGATTTGAGAGTACCAACAGTATTATAGGCCTATAGAACCACTTGCAAGAAGATGACAATGAAAACTCCCTTTAAGTTGGTTTATGGTCTAGAAGTAGTTGTACCTATGGAATACTTAGTTCCTATATTAATAATTGTATCATTTACAGATATGGATGACAAATTCACTATGCAAGACATACTTGCGCAGTTGATAGAACTGGAAGAAGACAAATTCATTGTTGGATTTCAACAATAGTTACAGAAGGAACGAGAAAAGGCCTACCATGATAGACATATCAATAAGAAATCATTTAAGCAAGGAGATCTGGTATTAGTATACAACAATAAGTTCATAAAGTATCCAGGGAATTTTAGGACACGTTGGCTTGTCCATATGAGGTTACCTATGTTACAAAAGGAGGAGTTGGGTAGTTGAAGACTTTGAAGGGAGAATGGAAGGAAGGTTTGGTAAATGGGAGTCGGTTGAAATTGTACTATGAAAACCATCTACCTTGCAGCTCTCAGTAAAAGCATAAGACGAAGGGTCTAGGTACCAGTTGCAGTTGAAACTAGGTACCAGACATAGAAAAGATAGTTTGCACACAGAAGGGAGGGACAAAGGAGAACACACAGGCTACTCTGCGTAGTCAGAAGTCAAAGTGAAACAGAAGGTTCATACCTGAAGTGACTTGGGAGGAGTCACATGTGAGTGTAGGGGGGCTATTATCCCTTGCTTATGGAAGAAAACGAAGATTAAGGAAGAAAGGAGAAATACAAACTACACAGAAGGCACATTGACTGATATTGGGTCAAAGTGGTTAAAGAAGAAGAAGAGAATGAGAGAAGTAAGGGAAATCTAGTCGTTGAACAAGAAGATCGAGGATGAACGATCATCAAGGAAGATGGATCATGAACAACTAAACAAGTGGAAGAATATGTCAATGAGTGCATTGGAGAACCTCTTGAAAAATAAGGAAAGACAGACTGGCGAAGCTCAGGAAGTACGGGTCAAGTTGACCTAGGATTTTGGTATCTAGGGTTTTGACACCTAGACGTTTATCATTGTAATGTATAAATAAAGGTATAGAGGACCTGGGATGGGCTTTCTTTCATGGTTTTTATTGTTGTTATTGTGGATGATCATTGTTGTTGATAATATTGTGTGAGATAGAAGTGTTGTGTGTGAGAGCATTATGTATTGTAATATCTTCAGCTGGGTGTGAAGATCAACCCTGCAGTTGGGCATGCAAGGAGGGGAGAGAGAGAAAGAAAGAGAGATCTGCAAGCTAAGAGAACAGATAGAACTATATGTTTTCACATAATATATCAAGAAACATAGTTCTATGGATGTAGCCCTAGGGAGAGGGTGAACCACGTATATCTCATTGTTTGGTATGATTGATGTTGTGTTTTGTTGCTTTCTATTCTTCAATTATTGCATCATTGTGTTAGATCTTAGATATAACTTGCACAGTAGGTTTAAGAGAGATAAAGAGTAACTAGATTGTTCATGTTGTTTCCTTCGATCCACTTTACATTTACTCTAGTTGTAGACACCTGTGTCCTACAGCCCTCCAATTGCTACTTCGAGTGAAACTACATCTACTTCGTTGGTGTTCCCGAAAGGGCCAGTAGTTAGGGTTTGTTGATGCATTGTTAGAGATTAACCTTGGGTTTTCCCCTGTGCCAACAAGAAACTAGAAGGATTCACATTATCAGAAAACCAGGACTATGTGTCCAAACTGAAAAAGGATCTATATGGTCTTAAACAAGCCCCTAAAGCATGGTTTTCTAGGCTTGATCAATATCTACAAAAAGAGGGATACAAGAGAGGGACTATTGACAACAAATTATATATCAAAATTGAGGATAAAAACATAATTTTTGTGGTATTATATGTAGATGACATCATATTTGGGAGTAATATCACTACACTAAGAAGAAAATTTGCAACCAAAATGAAAGGATATTTTTAAATGCCTATGCTAGGAGAACTATCATTCTTCGTAGGTTTACAAGTAAATCAAACAAAAAATGGAATATTTATTTTCCAAACCAAATATATCAAGGAAACGCTAAAGAAATTACAAATGGAAGACAATAAACCTATGGGTACTCCAATGTTAACTAGATGTAAACTAACTCTAGAATATGACTCACCAAAAGTAGACCAAACGATGTATAGATCTATGGTTGGAAGTTTTCTCTATTCAAAAGAAACAAGACCTGACGTCATGCAGGCTGTAGGAATTGTGGGGAGATTTCAATCTGCACCTAAAGAAACCCACTTAAAAGCAGTAAAAATAATATTTTGATACCTTCAAGCTACCCTAGAACTAGGATTATGGTATCCAAAAGATAAAGACTTCAATCTAACTGCATATACTGATGCAGATTGGGCAGTTAGCATAGATGATAGGAAAAGCACCAGTGGATGATAATTTTCCTTAGAAAAAATTTGGGTAGCATGGTCAAGAAAGAAACAAACATCCACATCACTCTCTAAAATAGAGGAAGAATACATTATTGTTGCATCCTGCTGCACACAAGTTCTTTGGATGAAGCAAACTCTAGAAGACCTACAAATAAAATATAATGATACTATTATCATTAACTATGACAACACCAGTGCCATAAGTTTCTTTAAAAATCCAGTCATGAATTCAAAAACCAAACACATCCCAATTAAATACCATTTCCTAAGAGATCAAGTCACCCAAAAAATAGTTAAAATAGTATATCTAGACACAAAATAATAGATTACAGACATTTTCACAAAACCTATGCCAAGGAGTAATTTTGAAAATATCTGACATAAATTAGGAGTAATTCAAAAAACTCATTAAAAATGGAATGCTCAGGGGGATAATTACCATAAGGGAGAAGAGAAATATATCCTCTGCCATTGATGTCAAAGGGGGAAAATAACTTAAGAGGAGAAGAGCATCATCGCAGGGGGATTTTGTGTATGAAGTTAGTGTGTTGCCCTCAATGACAAAGGGGGAGATTGTTGGACATATTGTCTTTGATGTGTTGTCATTGATGTCACAACAGTCGATGTTGTTGTGATGTGATGATGAGTTGTTATAAATGAGGAATCCAAGTACAAAACTAAAAATCTCATAAAGGAAAGTGCATTGCAGAAACGCGATCAAGATTGAAATCCCCATAGTAAAACTACAAAAGAATCAAGGAAGAA
>JZKD02S0898841.1:0-14029 GCA_000966675.3 Picea glauca
AGGCAGAGGATGAGTGTTTTATGTAATGGGTGCTTTGGTATGTTCTATAGTTTGCCTCAAATTGTGGCTTATACCAACGAAGCCTTCTTGATTTTTTAGGAATGAAGGTAGTTCAAAAATGAAATTTTATTGCATAGCTTCAATACCAATTTCATTCTCGAGTCATTGGTTATCTACATCTTCTCGGGAAAGAAATTTATTGTTCACATCATTGTACAAGTGATCATCGACCTCGATCAATGGGATCGAGCTTAGATGATCTTGTTGGCAATTTTTGAGATTTCTGGATATTAAACTACCTGTTCTCTTATTTACAAAACTTAAATCTGAATTACCATGTTCCTTATGCTTGTGATCTTTCTTGACTATCGATTTGTTCAAAGCGCCCAGATTCGGCTCAACAGTAAGATCAGGAAAAACCCTCTCCTTTAACACATCTATAACCTCCTCTAACGATATTTTGGGCATGAAGTCATATCGTGGCTTCTTTCCCAAAGGGTTCTGAATAGCAACAAAGTTTTTTTCTGTGGTCGCATGATCTTCATTTGGATGAATACCTTGATTTTCAGTCATAGGGTTACATGGACTAGGGTGTGTATTGAAAAAGAGAGGTGATTCTACTGTGTTCTTGGGTAGGGTGAAGTTGTCTCTACACATGAAATCTTCCCAGCTATCCCCAATATGTGCTAGATGCGACAACAAAAAAATGTGAATAATACCATGGTGAAAAAGACTTGATAGTGGGTTAAAATTATGTTTCTGAAAAATCTTAGACATATTAGGCAGGCTCATGAACATATAGAAAGGCATATTTATCTTGAACCCTAGAAAAATCATCAAAAGGTGAATGTGATACAAGAGAACTAAACCATATCTACCCTCACAAGTTATGAACTATTTAAGAATTAGAAGTAGGTCATGCCATCGGGGTTTTATGAGAGTAATCAGTGTACCTTTAGGGCAACATTTTGATTTCTTAGAGACGATGAGAAGACTCCAAGGCACACCTTCCAATTTGGAGTTTTTGAACCATCTTTCTCCCTCCTTTCACAGTCTTGTAGCTTGTGCTATAGAATCCTCGATTACTTCCAGTTGCAGATCCCCAATTTTATCTTTAGAGCCATCAAACGATTGAGTGAATGCCTATGCAACTGCTAGGTTATAACCCTAAAAATTTTGGATGAAAATGTCCCATCCATGTGCTCGTATATTGCTTATGGCATATGCGTGAGTGAGGAGGGCTTGCGAGCCATTAGGTTCGATTCTTACTATGGGAGCCATGGGTGTTATCACATAGACACAATAAAGGAAATGAGAGGTGGGTTTTTCTTTCCAATACACAAACAATAGGAAGAGGACTATGAAATTGAGAGAGGCTCGATGCCTAAGGATTTAGGAGGCTATCTTATTTGCAATTCGAGTTTTGAGTGGGTAAGAACCAGAGGACGCACAGGCTTGTACACCACTCTGCACAATGAAAACTAAACCCAAAGAATTACCACTTACCTACTTGAATAATGAATGTGAGTATGAATCATGCAGGACAAAAGGATGATGTGGAATTGTAAGTACATCAGTCCTATACCAAGGTGATAGGATTGTGATAACAATGGTAATAGAAAAATGCATATTTCAAACTTTAACCCAAGGTTCTGTGCAATTAAACATATCAAATGTAACAATCATACAATCAACCATAGATTGATACTCAATTACATCTCCCAAAGTGAATAAATCAATGGAAATGGATCAATCAATTAGCCTACAAACTTTAAGATTTATAAACATGTAGATGACCTTTAGGTGTAATCCCTTCAAAAAAAGAAACAAATAAATCACAAACTGTAAAATGATTACCCAAGCCAATTTTTGTTTTTGATTTCATGCTTTCAGTCATGAAATTAAACAAAACAAATGATAGACTAAAAAGACAAAAAACTCGTATACTCAGCTAGGCCAATGAATCTCCTCAAAACCAAAAGACAGTAACATTTGTAAGTATAAGGAGGAGGCAGCTACCGAAAAAAATTTATCCTTTGGTGATGACTTTTTAAAATGCTAAAATTTGACAGAATTGTTGGTTGCCAACAGTCTATCACTAGAAGAGTACACCATATCATCCTCAGGAAAATGGAACAATAGAATATTTCAATAAGATTTTGAAAACTTATTTGACAAATATATGCAATGTCAACATGGATGATTGGGAATTGAAGGTACTAGTAGTATTATGGGCATACAGGACCACATGCAAGAAGTTGCTATGACAAACACCATTTAGATTGGTGTATGGGGAGGAAGAAGTGGTGCCATTAAAATTTATGGTACCCAATCTATGCGTACCATTAAAATTGGTGAACATGACAGAAAGGAAGGAAGAAGTGGTGCCATTAAAATTACCAACATGACAGAAAGGAGAAAAGTACATTAAAGGATAAGTCAACTAATGGAAATGGAAGAGGACAAGATTCTAACAGGATTTCACCAGGAAGTACAAAAAGCAAGAGACAAATCCTGGTATGATAGACATATTAAAAAGAAGAGTTTTCAGGAAGGGGACCTAGTATTTCTCTATGAAAACAAATGTTTTCGACACCGTGGTAAGTTTAGAATACATTGGCTAGGGCCATATGAAGTAAATACTGTAAAAAATGGGGGATATGTACAACTAAAGGACTTGGGAGGAACAAAATTGAAAGGAATGATAAATGGTAGTCGACTGAAACTATATAAGGACAATCAACCTACTAACCCTTAAAAGTAACAACACAATAATAAAGGGATGTATATAGTGTACTATAGTATATATTAGGAAAGAAAAATCACAAAAAGGAAGACACAAGAAGAAAAAGGAGAAAAAGGAAGAAAAAAATAGAAAAGAAAGAAAATACAAAATATAGGGAAATATCACGTGCATCAGATAGTAGAATCCACGTGACAAAGAGAAAAGTGATCATGCACAACACATGGTTGGTAGGAAACAAAAAATACGCACTAAATAAAAATTCACAGTGGAAATGTACAACACACCGAAAAAGTACAGTGCACTAGAAAAGGGGCCAACGATCGAAAAAGTAAAAAAACACTAGTCGGGGTAAAAAGGCATGAATTAGGAATTTATGAAACTAAATGAAGCGTACTGGACAAGATTCAATGCATTAATAACAACCAAATAATATTCTCCATGAATATTCATGGAATTTATGATGCCCTCAATATAAAGTGAAAACGTGGGCCAAACAATACTTATTGTGCATTTACAAACCCGCAAAGCTAAGGAGAAAGAAGATGAAACGTGGATAGATGAGGTTGGATATCATAGAAGATGAATCTCAATTAGGGAACCAAGAACTACCAAAGATGACACCTCCAAAGTTCGATGCACCAAGACAAATAACATGGAAAACACAAAACAACCATAGGTCACTGTAGGAAACTGTAGAGGTGGATCATGAATTTACACAAAGAGAGGGAATCGTCAACGTCGACATAATTCCATGACCGTAGGTCAATCCAGTGAGTGCCACACTAGTCGAGGAAGAATATCAAGCCCCAATGATGGTCAGGATGGATATCGACTCGCACAACAGTGCGCAGGACCACGAACCTTTAACCATAGGATTCCCACCGTAACCTTCCAGGGCCTATGTATACCACATAATGAATGGCAGGGACATCAAAAGAACATAGTTTCACATGCCAAGACCACAAATTGTGGTGGGTTCTTCACATTATGAGGAAGTATGGATCAAAGATATCATAGGGCAACTGGAGTCGGGCGGGGAAGACAAATAACTAGAGGTTGGGACCTCTAGCGCATCGATAAAGAGAAAGGGAAAATAACCCATCGCGTTCTTGTCATGCATGCAACCTGATGCCTCAATTTTTTTGTCGCGCATTTTAGATGGGGTGAAATCCATGCCAAAATTACTAGGCTACACCAAAATATTGCAGTATGCAGAACAGGATGTGTCTAACACTAGAAAATACATAGAATTTGTGCAGCAGGTGTACATGGAGACTCTGTGAACATGTCCATTTAGAGACCCAATAATGTAGCCAAAGCAATGGGAAGTAGGCTTGGAAAACACATTAATTCTCAACTTTCTAGAAATTCCCCACTTTGGAAGGGGAAAAGATGTGAACAACTGCATCAAGCAGTTTCTAGCAGTCCTCCATGGAGGATTTTTGTGGTTAGAAGAACCAGTCTCCATAGACGTAGAACTAATTGCATTCATCATATGCCTTCCATCAAATGGAGATAATCCCATGCAGTAATTGGATGACAAAGCCAAGGAAAATGATTTCATAGAGGAGATGAAGAAAACATATGGCACTGAAAGAGGCTCGTGCAGAATAATCATAAAATGGATTAGTGACACAACCACTAGGATGGAAACTAAGATAATGGCATGCAAGGTACTTTGCAAATGCCACAAGGAGGAGGTCCCTGCAGGGGGTGTCATAGTAGCTGCACAATGCACAAATGACACCATTCTTGGTTGGGCACCATACTTACTGAACTTGTTCCTAGATGACTACAAGTACATGCAAGACTTTGGGATAGAGTTCCACTACTCCTGTTGAATGATTTTGATTGCACTAATTGGATGGAAAGAGCATGCCTACTCATAATTTTGTGATAGAGTAGGACATTGCCATGCAATGGGTTACACATTGATGGGAAGAACTTCATACCCCAAGTGAAGAAGTGGAAATGCCAACACCTTTTGTCTGTATCTCAGTGACACATAAGACAACATAGCCAACACTTGGAGGATAACTCTGAAAGTGGTCTCAAAATATCAAGGGTTAGCAAACTTTAGGCCTACGCAACACAAGATGTGGATCCAAGCACGTATGGATCCACAGAAAGAATGGCTTCAACTTCGATTATGAATTAATGCATAAGAAGTTGAAATGGTGATGAGAGAATGGAAGGATGACTGGAAGATCCCATTCATTACCAAGGACATGCCCAAGGTAAAATAGGTAGAAGAAAGTGCAACGTATTAGCCAAGAAATCAACACAATAAGGGAAGCCCGGTGAAAATACAATGATGCAAAAGAAGGGAAACACTCCAAAGAAGGATGTGCAAACAGGAAAGAAAGACAATGCTCCAATGCAGGAGGAACAAGTAAGGGGGGAAACATTGATGCATGAAACCTCATTAGAAGCTAATCCACAAGAGACACAACCACCCAAAAGACCGATCATACACATAGGTGGTCCATGCAAGAAGGCCATATCCCATAAGAAAATCCTTAAATACACAATTATTGAGGATGATGTCGATCTTGTAGCAGAGAGGGTACAAGATTGCACAACTGAAGAGTTAGAAGAGGCCGAGAACCAGAGAGGAAGGATAAGAAAAAAGTTTTCCAAGATTACTCAAGTCTTTTAAAGGATACAAGCAACACAAAGTCAAGAAAGGGGAACATAGTCGATCCCCCGAGAAACAGAAGCCGAGTACATGAGTGCGCAGAATGAGAAAGACACCATCTAGACCATAGTGCAAAAAAGTATGAGATTTCAAATAACAAAAAACATGTTGTATTTTTATGAGGCCATAGCTCAAATACCACTCAAAGACTTGGTGAAGTTATATTTGGTACTAGCTCAAATACCAACAAAGGCATTGTACATAATGCAAGTCAATGCCATGCATGAAGTGAAATATCGAGCTAGAATAGACGCGGCGAAATTACAAGCATCCAAAAATGGAAAGGAGCAATTGGAACTCGTGGTAGAGTAGGTAAAGTTGGAGACACAAGAGGAGAAGTAGCACGTTGATAACTTAGAGTAGAATCTAAAGGAAGTCCTCACAAGAATTCCAGACAATGAGTAGGAATCCACGANAGGTGAATGTGATACAAGAGAACTAAACCATATCTACCCTCACAAGTTATGAACTATTTAAGAATTAGAAGTAGGTCATGCCATCGGGGTTTTATGAGAGTAATCAGTGTACCTTTAGGGCAACATTTTGATTTCTTAGAGACGATGAGAAGACTCCAAGGCACACCTTCCAATTTGGAGTTTTTGAACCATCTTTCTCCCTCCTTTCACAGTCTTGTAGCTTGTGCTATAGAATCCTCGATTACTTCCAGTTGCAGATCCCCAATTTTATCTTTAGAGCCATCAAACGATTGAGTGAATGCCTATGCAACTGCTAGGTTATAACCCTAAAAATTTTGGATGAAAATGTCCCATCCATGTGCTCGTATATTGCTTATGGCATATGCGTGAGTGAGGAGGGCTTGCGAGCCATTAGGTTCGATTCTTACTATGGGAGCCATGGGTGTTATCACATAGACACAATAAAGGAAATGAGAGGTGGGTTTTTCTTTCCAATACACAAACAATAGGAAGAGGACTATGAAATTGAGAGAGGCTCGATGCCTAAGGATTTAGGAGGCTATCTTATTTGCAATTCGAGTTTTGAGTGGGTAAGAACCAGAGGACGCACAGGCTTGTACACCACTCTGCACAATGAAAACTAAACCCAAAGAATTACCACTTACCTACTTGAATAATGAATGTGAGTATGAATCATGCAGGACAAAAGGATGATGTGGAATTGTAAGTACATCAGTCCTATACCAAGGTGATAGGATTGTGATAACAATGGTAATAGAAAAATGCATATTTCAAACTTTAACCCAAGGTTCTGTGCAATTAAACATATCAAATGTAACAATCATACAATCAACCATAGATTGATACTCAATTACATCTCCCAAAGTGAATAAATCAATGGAAATGGATCAATCAATTAGCCTACAAACTTTAAGATTTATAAACATGTAGATGACCTTTAGGTGTAATCCCTTCAAAAAAAGAAACAAATAAATCACAAACTGTAAAATGATTACCCAAGCCAATTTTTGTTTTTGATTTCATGCTTTCAGTCATGAAATTAAACAAAACAAATGATAGACTAAAAAGACAAAAAACTCGTATACTCAGCTAGGCCAATGAATCTCCTCAAAACCAAAAGACAGTAACATTTGTAAGTATAAGGAGGAGGCAGCTACCGAAAAAAATTTATCCTTTGGTGATGACTTTTTAAAATGCTAAAATTTGACAGAATTGTTGGTTGCCAACAGTCTATCACTAGAAGAGTACACCATATCATCCTCAGGAAAATGGAACAATAGAATATTTCAATAAGATTTTGAAAACTTATTTGACAAATATATGCAATGTCAACATGGATGATTGGGAATTGAAGGTACTAGTAGTATTATGGGCATACAGGACCACATGCAAGAAGTTGCTATGACAAACACCATTTAGATTGGTGTATGGGGAGGAAGAAGTGGTGCCATTAAAATTTATGGTACCCAATCTATGCGTACCATTAAAATTGGTGAACATGACAGAAAGGAAGGAAGAAGTGGTGCCATTAAAATTACCAACATGACAGAAAGGAGAAAAGTACATTAAAGGATAAGTCAACTAATGGAAATGGAAGAGGACAAGATTCTAACAGGATTTCACCAGGAAGTACAAAAAGCAAGAGACAAATCCTGGTATGATAGACATATTAAAAAGAAGAGTTTTCAGGAAGGGGACCTAGTATTTCTCTATGAAAACAAATGTTTTCGACACCGTGGTAAGTTTAGAATACATTGGCTAGGGCCATATGAAGTAAATACTGTAAAAAATGGGGGATATGTACAACTAAAGGACTTGGGAGGAACAAAATTGAAAGGAATGATAAATGGTAGTCGACTGAAACTATATAAGGACAATCAACCTACTAACCCTTAAAAGTAACAACACAATAATAAAGGGATGTATATAGTGTACTATAGTATATATTAGGAAAGAAAAATCACAAAAAGGAAGACACAAGAAGAAAAAGGAGAAAAAGGAAGAAAAAAATAGAAAAGAAAGAAAATACAAAATATAGGGAAATATCACGTGCATCAGATAGTAGAATCCACGTGACAAAGAGAAAAGTGATCATGCACAACACATGGTTGGTAGGAAACAAAAAATACGCACTAAATAAAAATTCACAGTGGAAATGTACAACACACCGAAAAAGTACAGTGCACTAGAAAAGGGGCCAACGATCGAAAAAGTAAAAAAACACTAGTCGGGGTAAAAAGGCATGAATTAGGAATTTATGAAACTAAATGAAGCGTACTGGACAAGATTCAATGCATTAATAACAACCAAATAATATTCTCCATGAATATTCATGGAATTTATGATGCCCTCAATATAAAGTGAAAACGTGGGCCAAACAATACTTATTGTGCATTTACAAACCCGCAAAGCTAAGGAGAAAGAAGATGAAACGTGGATAGATGAGGTTGGATATCATAGAAGATGAATCTCAATTAGGGAACCAAGAACTACCAAAGATGACACCTCCAAAGTTCGATGCACCAAGACAAATAACATGGAAAACACAAAACAACCATAGGTCACTGTAGGAAACTGTAGAGGTGGATCATGAATTTACACAAAGAGAGGGAATCGTCAACGTCGACATAATTCCATGACCGTAGGTCAATCCAGTGAGTGCCACACTAGTCGAGGAAGAATATCAAGCCCCAATGATGGTCAGGATGGATATCGACTCGCACAACAGTGCGCAGGACCACGAACCTTTAACCATAGGATTCCCACCGTAACCTTCCAGGGCCTATGTATACCACATAATGAATGGCAGGGACATCAAAAGAACATAGTTTCACATGCCAAGACCACAAATTGTGGTGGGTTCTTCACATTATGAGGAAGTATGGATCAAAGATATCATAGGGCAACTGGAGTCGGGCGGGGAAGACAAATAACTAGAGGTTGGGACCTCTAGCGCATCGATAAAGAGAAAGGGAAAATAACCCATCGCGTTCTTGTCATGCATGCAACCTGATGCCTCAATTTTTTTGTCGCGCATTTTAGATGGGGTGAAATCCATGCCAAAATTACTAGGCTACACCAAAATATTGCAGTATGCAGAACAGGATGTGTCTAACACTAGAAAATACATAGAATTTGTGCAGCAGGTGTACATGGAGACTCTGTGAACATGTCCATTTAGAGACCCAATAATGTAGCCAAAGCAATGGGAAGTAGGCTTGGAAAACACATTAATTCTCAACTTTCTAGAAATTCCCCACTTTGGAAGGGGAAAAGATGTGAACAACTGCATCAAGCAGTTTCTAGCAGTCCTCCATGGAGGATTTTTGTGGTTAGAAGAACCAGTCTCCATAGACGTAGAACTAATTGCATTCATCATATGCCTTCCATCAAATGGAGATAATCCCATGCAGTAATTGGATGACAAAGCCAAGGAAAATGATTTCATAGAGGAGATGAAGAAAACATATGGCACTGAAAGAGGCTCGTGCAGAATAATCATAAAATGGATTAGTGACACAACCACTAGGATGGAAACTAAGATAATGGCATGCAAGGTACTTTGCAAATGCCACAAGGAGGAGGTCCCTGCAGGGGGTGTCATAGTAGCTGCACAATGCACAAATGACACCATTCTTGGTTGGGCACCATACTTACTGAACTTGTTCCTAGATGACTACAAGTACATGCAAGACTTTGGGATAGAGTTCCACTACTCCTGTTGAATGATTTTGATTGCACTAATTGGATGGAAAGAGCATGCCTACTCATAATTTTGTGATAGAGTAGGACATTGCCATGCAATGGGTTACACATTGATGGGAAGAACTTCATACCCCAAGTGAAGAAGTGGAAATGCCAACACCTTTTGTCTGTATCTCAGTGACACATAAGACAACATAGCCAACACTTGGAGGATAACTCTGAAAGTGGTCTCAAAATATCAAGGGTTAGCAAACTTTAGGCCTACGCAACACAAGATGTGGATCCAAGCACGTATGGATCCACAGAAAGAATGGCTTCAACTTCGATTATGAATTAATGCATAAGAAGTTGAAATGGTGATGAGAGAATGGAAGGATGACTGGAAGATCCCATTCATTACCAAGGACATGCCCAAGGTAAAATAGGTAGAAGAAAGTGCAACGTATTAGCCAAGAAATCAACACAATAAGGGAAGCCCGGTGAAAATACAATGATGCAAAAGAAGGGAAACACTCCAAAGAAGGATGTGCAAACAGGAAAGAAAGACAATGCCCCAATGCAGGAGGAACAAGTAAGGGGGGAAACATTGATGCATGAAACCTCATTAGAAGCTAATCCACAAGAGACACGACCACCCAAAATACCGATCATACACATAGGTGGTCCATGCAAGAAGGCCATATCCCATAAGAAAATCCTTAAATACACAATTACTGAGGATGATGTCGATCTTGTAGCAGAGAGGGTACAAGATTGCACAACTGAAGAGTTAGAAGAGGCCGAGAACCAGAGAGGAAGGATAAGAAAATTTTTTTCCAAGATTACGCAAGTCTTTTAAAGGATACAAGCAACGCAAAGTCAAGAAAGGGGAACATAGTCGATCCCTCGAGAAACAGAAGCCGAGGACATGAGTGCGCAGAACGAAGAAGACACCATCTAGACCATAGTGCAAAAAAGTATGAGATTTCAGATAACAAAAAACATGTTGTATTTTTATGAGGCCATAGCTCAAATACCACTCAAAGACTTGGTGAAGTTATAGTTGGTACTAGCTCAAATACCAACAAAGGCATTGTACATAATGCAAGTCAATGTCATGCAGGAAGTGAAATATTGAGCTAAAATAGACGCAGCGAAATTACAAGCATCCAAAAATGGAAAGGAGCCATTGGAACTCGTGGTAGAGTAGGTAAAGTTGGAGACACAAGAGGAGAAGTAGCACGTTGATAACTTAGAGTAGAAGCTAAAGGAAGTCCTCACAAGAATTCCAGACAATGAGTAGGAATCCACGAGCAATGCGGAAGAACATATTCAAATCATTCTGCAAATACTTGAAGACTAAGAAAAGGATATTGAGGATCTCAAATAAAATTAACACCCACCACCCCTCCTGAAGTCACAGCCAAAAGGGAACAACATGCATCTTTACAAGTGGAAATAATGGAGAATGAAGCTCAAAAGGTCACACAAATGTTCGACAAGACTCCGCAACTATGGACGATGTTGGAGGAAGATGATAGGGTCCAAAAATTAGACTAGAAAGAGGAGGAAATAAAAGTTTCAATACAAGAGATGAAGTGGCGAAAATATTACATGAGAATCATAGAGCGGTTGAAGAGCACGCAGGAGATGAAGAACCTGCAGTCAGAATTGAAGACTGCACAGAATAATAAGCAATCTAGGCAAGCCCAGTTGGAACCTCTCCAAAAGAAAGCAGTGCAATTAATTGTAGAACTGGAGGAGGAATAGACAATAATGGCTTAGAATCATGCTTATAGAACATAATATCTCAAGGAACATATCACAACGCAGAGGTTAGAATATTTTATAGGAAAGGCCACGCAGGTGAGAGAAAAAGGGGAAGAACTAGAAGGAAAATTTTACACCTTGGAAAAGACTGTTCAGGGAGCACCATCACCTAAGTGGCTTAGGACGAGCGACATGTTAGTGTTGGGGGCATGTTGGGCACAAACCTATTTTGAGGAGAGACCTACTTTTGGAAAGGAAGACCTAATTTTGGAGCACGCGCAACAAGTGGAAAGAAATTTGCATGCAGAAAAAGAAGGAAAAGCATCATGCAAGAGGAAAAGACACATGGAGAGGAGGCAAGAAATCCTAGCCATGATAGGATTAAGGTTTTTGATAAGGATTGTAATGGCTATAATCTTGTAAAATAGTATAAATAAGGACCTAAGAGGTCTAGGTTAGAGTAGTTGACTAGTTCGTAAAGTAGCTAAGGGTTTAGACATAGTTGGTTGTTGAAAGTTGTTGAGTTATAGAAGAGTCAAATAAGCTAGATTTTGAGGGTTAGGTCATAGGATGAGGATATTGGTGTGATATAGTCCACCTCACAGAGGTTCCTTAACCTCCTCAATATTGTATGATTGAATATGTAATGCACACAGTGTTAGATTTTCTAGCAGATTCAATAAAAGAGAAAAGCCAAATGCTTGTTGATGTAGCCCCAGGATGGGGTAAAACCTGTGTTATGTGTGATGTTTCTTGAATTATTTACTTTTTGTTAATGGTTATCTTGTGAATGAATGAGTAACTAGATATATGAGTATGCATGCATGAGGATAAAGATGAATGAATATTAGGAATATCGAAATCAGTAACAAGTTTAATGCATAAAGAAAGATGGAATATAGTCCCAGATCCCTACTCATTCCTAGACTACAAATACCTGGGTATTGCAGTAACCCATAGGGATATCTCAGGTGAGACTACGTTATTCACCCTATGCACAGCGTTGCCTCCTGGTTTACCAAGAGGGCCGATAGTTTTAGATGGTTTTTTTGGAAACCTTTTCAGATATGAACCTGGTTCAAACCTAGAAGAAGTAATAAGTGAAATATTCTAACCAACACCATATACTAGTTGCATCCACTCTTCCAGATCCACACCCTATTTTGTGACTACTCCCAGTCCATTCCCACTCCTAGTCAGTGCCATAATTCTCTTACCTGTGGCCTGTAACCTATCCCAATAACCCTTTTTGTTGACTGCATTATTATCCATTTGTCACGACATCCCTCAAAAATCCATGCATACCTCTCACTCATTACATACTATCCGTAGCCACATTCGCCAAACCTCACCCAGTCATCATGTATGGTCTACTTACCTTGACCCCATGTCCACCTACCATGTTCGCTTGTCTTCCCTACCGACAACCCCTGACAACTTCTAGTCCAAGTTTGTCCTTTCATCCTTACCCCATGTCCTCGACTATCAAATTTCTTGTAAGATTGTATGACTCCAAAAGGGCTAAGACCTTTTAATAAAAAGAAAAAATAGTTCCTTATTATTGATTTTTTGAAAAAAATGTCAATTTTATAAAGTTAATGTGAGATTAATTTTATACTACATATTTTTTTTGTTTTTTAATAAAAGGGGCATCTATCAATCCAATTCGAGTCAAAATTGTAGAGAAGTACTCACCTCCAAATACCAAGAAGATGTCTGAATTAAAAACCCATATCGAAAAAATAGACCAAGAATGTAAAAATGTCTCACAATCACTCAAAAAGGAAATACAAAAAACTTGTGATGAGCTAAGAGAATAAATAAGGATCATCAATGAGGTACTCAAACAAGATCTAGCGCATAACCTTAAATAAAAAATTACCACTGAATTTAGGGTTGAATTTTTATAAGGCATAGCCAATCTAAAACAAGATCTTAAAGACGATATTTTCACAAAATTCAGAATTGACCTACAATTAGGTTTAGTAAAATTAAAACGAGAAATGATAGATGAATTGAAGAAAATATTGGTCTTTATAAAACAACATCATGAAGAAAAGAATAATGAGCTTTCAAATCTTATAAAAATCCAAGGACACCAACAAACCACCCAACCACAACCAAGTGCTTCAAGAACACACTACTACATATGGGCAGATTATTCCACGAAAAGTTTCCACGCTTCCACTAGTTTCATCATTGTTTTAAACAGGGTGAGATTTTCGTCGATATTGCCACGAAAGTTCATCGCAATATCCATGAAAATATTATTTTAACCTACTCTAGATTTTCATCGCTATAGTGACGAACTTTCGTGGTAATAGTGACGAGATTTTTTCCTATCTCATTGGTCGTTGTTAATGGCTAGTTGACTATTTTATCTATATATACGTGACTTTAAGAGAATTTGCGACATAATTTCTATAGTTGCGACACTGTTCTTGGGTTTTGTTTGAGCTGTTTATTTTTTCCATCATCCACCAATTGAACAAATCCAATTCTCGATCTACATAGCTCGGATTTTGAACTTGCAAGGTTAGTATGTTATTTTTTATTGATGTACTCATTTAACTTGTAAATTTTTTTTCAAATGTCCAAATTGAATTTAGCTTGTTTTTTCCTTGATAATATATTATAATATGTGTAGTACCATATTTCATGTCTTTGGTTTTTGGATCTAGTTAGTATATTCTA
>JZKD02S0898852.1:0-14029 GCA_000966675.3 Picea glauca
TAGTATTGAACAATCCTCAAATTATATTAAACAATGTTCAATTTAGATTAGAACAAGACCCATTACGACAATACCCACTAATCAATTATAAAAACCATGCACCATTTCATTACCCCAAACCCGTGAACAATTTATAATAAAACAAAATTTCTTCTTAACCCAATTAGAAACTAACTAGATTTAAATGAAAGGGCAAAGAACTGCATTAAGTTAACAGAGAACATTCAACCATTAAAATGAAATATCATAATTCAATGAGCCTTAAATAATCGATAAATGCAACTAAGGATTTAATTAACATTAGTCTCATCCGTAATTAAATTATTCATTCTTAATGATCGATAAAACAACTCTACATTTTACCACACAACAATGTCCATCTGCATTAGTTGAAATCAATGAAAGTTTAAGGAGGGAGAACTTCATTTGCCAGGGACGGAGGTTGCCAAAGATGAAATTATAGAACAATACAAAATGAAAATGCCCGACACCCATTGCAGAATGAATTCTCTGAACTAATTTTACAAAAACGAAAATGCCAATACACTCATTGCCAAAACGCATTCTCAGAACTAAATTTTACAAAAATGGAATGCCAATACACTCATTGCCAGAACGAATTCTAAGAACAAATTTTACAAAATGAAAATGCCAATACATTCATTGCCAAAACGAATTCTCAGAACTAAATTTTACAAAAACGGAATGCCAATACACTCATTGCCAGAACGAATTCTCAAAACTAAATTTTACAAAAACGGAATGCCAATACACTCATTGCCAGAACGAATTCTCAGAGCTAAATTTTACAAAAACAGAATGCCAATACACCCATTGCCAGAACGCATTCTCAGAACAAATTTTACAAACGAAAATGCCAATACACTCATTGCCAGAACGAATTCTCAGAACTAAATTTTACAAACACGGAATGCCAATACACTCATTGCCAGAATGAATTCTCAGAACTAAATTTTACGAAAACGGAAATGCCAATACACTCATAGCCATATTTAAAAACGCCCCAGTCAGATATAAATGCCCACAGTCATATATAAATGCCCACATTAAAACAAATGCCCACAGTCATATATAAAAACGCCCACCATAATTTATAAACGCCTACAACAAAACAAATGCCCACAGTAATATATAAACGCCCCCATTATTACAAAACGTCCATAGCCATATATAAAAACGCCCACAGTCAGATATAAACGCCCACAGTCATATATAAATGCCCACATTAAAACAAAATGCCCACAGTCAGATATAAACACTCACCGTAATTTATAAATGCCTAAATAACACCAATAAGAAATTGCAGCCAATAGTAAGAGAATGCCAGAGCCAAGGATAACTCATCGAAAGGATTGCGGGGTTATAACAGTCTAGGTGCAGAAAAAAACAAGAAGGAAACGGGATGATCCAAAATTCAACACATCAATCATCATCATAAGGATTCATATACAACTTTAAACAATTTTCTTTTTATTCTTAAACAAACAAAAGCACTTGCGTACCTGTGACCGACGACGAATAACCCGAAGGTTCTATCCCGCACTTGAGCTCCGTGCTGCTCCCGCTCGCCGACCGCCGAGACCTCACCGGTACCTCCCAGCCAATTCTAGGGGTACTCTGCTCCCCCCTTAGCCCCCCGAGCCGCAAAGGGGTCACACACTATCCAGATGGTACGTCTAGCTCCCAGCTTGTCTCGCAAGGCCGAGCTACCACTCCTATCTGAGCTGGGAAATCCCAACTCCCCACAAGTAATCAATCAAGTCACAAATCCGACAGCGTAATGTTACACTAACAACCGATCCCCCTTTCTTCCTTCTCTTCCCTTTCTTTTATAGAGTTTTAGAACTTCCATCTTTTTCCTAAATCTCATTTATTTTAAGTTTTAAATAATAACTTCTAAAAATTCTCCTTTGTACAAGTGTCATCCATCCCCCACATTTCTCCATTAACTGTTTTCTTTAATTTATTAAATTGTATTAATTCCCTCACCCACCTAGAGTTACTCATATTTTTACTCCTAGGTGTCCCTAGATTCCCTTACAGGTTTTAAATACTTTCCCTAAAATGAAGTTGCTAATTTAGTTCAATTTAGAAGGTTCTTTATTGCAGATTCTTTACTAAGTTGACCTCGCTTTTTACCATAAGTTCCCTCTTTCCTTTATTATGTTTCCTCCATTCCTTAGTTTCCTAATTTTTATTATTCCCTTCTTTCCCCTTTTCATTAGAKCCAAAAATGGCAGTTGCGCAAATTAACCTCTTTTCCTTTTTATTAATGATTTAGTATCTTTTACACTTTCACAAGTTAAACAATTAAATTATTCTTTACAATTTTAAATCCACGGATTTTAATTAAATTCTTACTCTCTTCATTTTACCCCAAAATTTTTATGAAGACTAAAAACTATTACTTAAATGGTTTTTAGTTTAATTTTTATTTTTATTTTTTTACTTTTATAGGGTAATTTTTCTTAAGGTTAGACAAACTTTTACCCCTAGAGAAGTTTTAGACTTAGGACTTAGATTCTGAACTGGGCGACATTTAATTAGGGAATTTGTTCAACAATTTCTTAATGTGTTAAATGCCGTAAGGCCATCTAGGTTTGTTCCTTCATCATCATCAATGCGACGTGCCCTTCAGGACGCACTACGTGCTCCAAGGGTGCCACTCGCCTCTAGTGTTTATTTTACATGACGTTCCCTTCAGGACGCACCACGTGGTCCAAGGGTGCCACTCGCCTCTTGTGTTTCTTTTGCGTGACGTTTCCTTCAGGATGCACCACGTGCTCCAAGGGTGCCACTCACCTCTTGACTGATTGGTAGACATCAATAACCCCTGGAGTCAACACTCTGTCAGGTGAACTTGTGGGAGACTAAGGGCTTCTAAGGAATAAGGCCCTCGCCTTATTGCGCGCCCCTTAGAATCATCGTGAGTGACTGTTGTAGTCTACCCTCGCGGCATCGTGGGTCCTCTTGAACGAGGTAATCCTTAACCTACAGTTCGAGCCACGATGAGAGTGCTAGTAGGTTGTGGCAAGGCTGTTGTCCACACCTCTCCCTCAACCTCCCTGGTAGTTGTGTGTGTGGCCCTTTTACTCCATATGTGAGTCTGGTCGGCAAGCTATCGTCAACCTGCATCATCAACAATCATGTCAGAACATTTCCACATCATATCATCAAATCAAATGTAATAGAACAATAAATAAATCAACCCAAATAGCACACTCCCTGACTCAATCCAGAGTCCAAGGGGTTCCATTGATGCCTCGGCATCCTCAAGGTACAAAACCCTGCACACTTAGTAAAACTGAGTCAATAGCACTTGCCTATGTCAATGCAGTAAAACATCATGTCATCTATCATAACGCATCATAATCAGGGACAAATGTTTTAATATCATAATAGTCCGGATCACTTGTGAG
This sequence comes from Picea glauca, assembly GCA_000966675.3. Taxonomy (NCBI): domain Eukaryota; kingdom Viridiplantae; phylum Streptophyta; class Pinopsida; order Pinales; family Pinaceae; genus Picea; species Picea glauca. Next base: position 3,441 of record JZKD02S0898852.1, read on the forward strand.
CAAGTGTCCTCAAAGAATAAGTTTTCTCAATGCGCCAGAGCGGGATGTTACACTCTTCCTTTTTTGTTGTAATTAGTTTAAACTCTTTTTGACATGTAGCTTGAGATCCAATTTCTTGGGATTGGTAACAAAGGTGTAAAGACTATTTAGCCCATCATTTTTCTACAGTGGAAGGAAGCAGTCCCAAGGACTATGGTTCCACTTTGGATATTTGGCTATTATTCATGTATGAGAGACATTTGAATACATATTGAGCTAGAAGCTTCTTTCATTGTAAATTGTTCAGACTTTCATCTTCTATCTTTTCTATGCTTATGATAAATGTTGTGTGCATTTGTTTATGTTTATCTAATGACAGATAATTGTCATCTTGTCTCTTCATTGATAGAATAAGCTCATAAGTATTCTATTTGTTGTAATTGGTCTTTCACCTATGTAGTTGTGTGTGTGTTTCTACTAATATGATGAGCATTCTTCACATGTCCACATCTTCATCAAACTTTCTGAACAAGTATAGTCAGAGGCCTTTTACTTTTGAGTGTATCCATGTGTGTTATGAGTGAATGAGAGCATATCAAGTCATCCAACTTGATCCATTTTATACATTATTCAAATCATTTTTAAGTTACCAAGCTCATTCCCTTTACAGTTAGGGAAAGACTCTTGGAGTGATAAAAAAATGGCGTCGTTGTTGGGGAACATAAGTGAGCTAGTTTCCCTGGGAGAATGACACAGATCCTACTTTTGATGGAAGACAAAGGAAGGAAACAAAATTGACTATAGAAATTTTTCTGGCAACTCCACGATTAAAGACTCCATTGGGGAGGACCTGGTTGAAAGAAAGATGAAAGGGCATAAGGGAAAATGAAGGTATCAGTTTATGAGTCTTCTTCATGAACTGTTGTTGTTCTTTATCAACTCATTCTTTCTTTTCCCTTCATGTATCAAAAGGATCATATTATGTTTTGTATATTCGGATGATCATCAACCTTATTTTATATATCCATGTTTAGAAAAAGAAGATCTTCATACTACTTGTATTGTAGATTATGATTCTGTATATTTTGAGAAGGCATTTATCTTCTCCCAAATTCTCGAGTGGCAGTTGAAGACTCAGTTGTTGATAGGGATTCTTATCCCTTATTCCTTTTTTTTTGTAATTAGGTTAAACTCTTTTTGACATGTAGCATGAGATCCAATTTCTTGGGATCGATAACAAAGATGTAAAGGATATTTAGCCCATCATTTTTCTACAATGGAAAGAAGTAGTCCCGAGGAATGTGGTTTGACTTTGGAGATTTGGCTATTATTAATGTATGAGAGACATTTGAATACATATTGAGCTAGAAGCTTCTTTCAGTGTAAATTGTTTAGACTTTCATATTCTATCTTTTTTATGCTTATGATAAATGTTGTGTGCATTTGTTTATGTTTATCTAATGACAGATAATAGTCATCTTATCTCTTCATTGATAGACTAAGATCATAAGTATTCTTCCTGTTGTAATTGGTCATTCACATATGCAGTTGTGTGTGTTCTACTAATATGGTGAGCATTCTTCACATGTCCACATCTTAATCAATCTTTTTGAACAAGTATATTTGAAGGCCTTTTACTTTTGAGTGTATCCATGTGTGTTATGAGTGAATGAGATCATATCAAGTCATCCAAGTTGATCCAGTTTATACATTATTCAAATCATTTTTAAGTTACCAAGCTCATTCCCTTTACAGTCAAGGAAATACTCTTGGAGTGATAACAAAATGGCGTCGTTGTTGGGGAACATAAGTGATCTAGTTTCCTTGGGAGAATGACATAGATTCTACTTTTGATGGCAGACAAAGGAAGGACACAGAATTGACTGTATCAATCTTTCTTGCGAATCCACAATTAAATACTCCACTGGGGAGGATCTGGTTGACATAAAGATGAAAGGGCATAAGGGAAAATGCAGGTATCAGTTTATGAGTCTTCTTCATGAACTATTGTTGTTATTTATCAACTCATTCTTTATTTTCCCTTCACGTATCAAAAGGATCATATTATGTTTCGTATATTTGGATAATCATCAAACTTATTTTATATATCCATCTTTAGAAGAAGAAGATATGCATACTGCGTGTATTGTAGATGTTGACTCAATATCTTAGAAGATAAAGGCCTTCTCAAATTATCTTTAAAGATAATTCGAGAAGGCATTTATCTTCTCCCAAAGGCTTGAGTGGCAGTTGAAGACTCAGTTGTTGATAGGGATTCTTATCTCTTAAAGATAGGATCTCTTCCTTTTTTGTTGTAATTAGGTTAAACTTTTTTTGACATGTATCTTGATATCCAATTTCTTGGGATCGGTAACAAATATGTAAAGGCTATTTAGCCCATCATTTTTCTATAGTGGAAGGAAGCAGTCCCGAGGACTGTGGTTCAACTTTGGAGATTTGGCTATTATTCATGTATGAGAGACATTTGAATACATATTGAGCTAGAAGCTTCTTTCACTGTAAATGGTTCAGACTTTCATCTTCTGTATTTTCTATGCTTATGATAAATGTTATGTGCATTTGTTTATGTTTATCTAATGAAAAATAATTGTCATCTTGTCTCTTCATTGATAGACTAAGATCATAAGTATTCTGCCTGTTGTAATTAGTCATTCACATATGCAGTTGTGTGTGTGTTTCTACTAATATGATGAGCATTCTTCACATGTCCACATCTTAATCAAACTTTCTGAACAAGTATTGTTGAAGGCCTTTTACTTTTGAGTGTATCCATGTGTGTTATGACTGAATGAGAGAATATCAAGTCATCCAACTTGATTCAGTTTATACATTATTCAAATCATTTTTAAGTTACCAAGCTCAATCCCTTTACAGTTAGAGAAAGACTCTTGGAGTGATAAGAATATGTACAAATAAAAATCAATAAAAAATAAAAAAATAAATATTTTTTTCCTTAAAATTATTATATATTTAGAATTTGCATATAGAGATTTATACATGTCTATAGTTTTATTAGTGATGAATATGTGAACCATATTATAAAAGTTGGTTGAAAATGGAGATAAGAATGTAGCGAGTCGGAAAAATGAATGTGTTTTTGTTTATGCAATCCAAACTACCAAGTTTGTCAATCTGAAGCTAAAATCAAAGCGACCAAAGTTACATACATGTTTGTAGTTTTATTAGTGATGAATATGCGAACCATATTATAAAAGTTGGTTGAAAATGGCGATAAGAATATAGCAAGTCAGAAAAATGAATATGTTTTTGTTTATGCAATCCAAACTACTAGGTTTGTCAATCTGAAGCTAAAATCAAAGAAAACAAAGTTACCAACTTAACAAGAATTGTGACCTCAAAATGAGAATTTTAGCCCTTAAAACCGATATTTTTGCATAAAAAACATGAAAATCAACCTCCAAATCAAAAAGTGGTGCTACCGGTAGCACCATTTTTTCTAACCGAGTCAAAATTACATCATTTTTTCAAGCATGGCCTTTAAAACTCTTACAGTTGCACAAAAAAACCTTAAAATCAACACCTAAATCAAAAAGTGATGTTACCTAAAATAAAATATTTTTTTCTAAACGTTAAAATTACAGATCATTTGAAATCTTATTCTTAATAGTTGGTACCATTAAAGCCAAAACCTCAAAATCAACCATCAAATTGAAAATTACTGCTACCGGTGGCACCCATGCTAAAATTGGGGTAATAAAATGATACATTTTTTTAAAGTAGTAAAATAAATCATCACTACTATAAACAAAATCATAAAGTCAACTCTTAAATGTTTACTTTTTAAATCTTAGTTTATCACTCCAAATACAATATAATACATAATGTCATGAAAATATCACCATATACTTTAAAAATTCAGCATCACTTCCAAATATTTTTTTAATTTTAATAAAAAAAATTAATAGAAATTACATTGAATGAAACATAAATTATTTCTTAAAAGTATTGTTACATTGTCCATATTCAAAGCATATGAGCTAAATTTTTTTATTGTATTCTCTATAATAAAAAAAATATGATTCATAAAACATAGAAATGATTCATAACTTCATGTAAGATCGTATGTAAGTTAAATGTTCATTTCTAGTTACCATACAAACATCATATGGATAAAAAATACATAAAATGTTCATACACTTATTCAAATTGACTCATGGATTTTGAAATATCATCAGAGTCTAAATTGTCTTCAAAGGAATTATTGGATGGAGATGTAGATGATCCATACTCTTCTCTATTGTCGATGAATGCACCATTTGAGTCTACATGCATGCCCAACATTTCATATGTCAAAATCCTTTTAGATCTACGACTAGGTTCAATACACTCCCATCTTGTAGTTATTTCTTGTGGCAACAACCTCTTGATAATATTTGTTGTCTTGGAGAAAATAGTTTATATTTTTGTCAAATTAAAGTCATAAACAAGTATGTCATCATCCTCTAATTTTAAGAGGTCAGTGCGATGATGAGTTGTATTTTGACCCTTTATTTTTCTTTTTCTACTGACATGTTTCTCAACCACCATCCATGGCTTGTGCACACCATTGAATGAGTGTGTACATGTTTCATACCAATGCACTTTAATTTCTATAACATCTTCATTTTGTTTGTCAATCTTTATAACCTTTGCAATACAGAATGAATAACCATGTGAATCTTCAATCACTAAAACTGTAATCATGCTACCCTCCTTAATATCATTTGTAATACTTCAAGGCCAAACCCTTGGTTAATTGTAATAATGTTTAATGAAGTTTATAGGTTGGTGATCCAAGTATTTATAAGTTGGGAGACTTATGTGTTTATTAGGACAGAGAGCCTAGATGCAAAATCCAGTGAGCATACTTTTGTATATGTAATTGTGCATATTATTAATAAAAATACATCGTTGTGTGTAGACCAACCACAAAGAAAGAATTATGGGGGACTAAGATCCACTAGGAAGGGAAAGGGAAAGGGGGTTGGGAGGCTAGTAAAAAGGGGCTAAGATTGAGGACTTAACCCAAGGGAATATTGTAATGTATTTCATAAATTACTAAAGTTTGGGAAATAAGCCTAGTTATCCTAAGTTCCTTTGGGGAGAGGAACAAAATTCCAAGTGGAGAGGAACGAGCTCCTGGAGAGACAAGTTTCATCCATGATGCATGCAAATTTACGTGGGGAAATTTCATCATTGTGGGGGTTCACTCTCACCATTCTTACCATTCTGACCATTCTTGCCATCTTTCCTCATGAGTTCACTCACGATTTTGGCCATCCTTCACACCCATTCCCTCACGCACTGAGAAAGCATGCAGTCAGTCTAATTCCACCATTGTTGAACCCTCTACCATCATGAACCTTTGTACCTTGTTGATTCATCCCTTTCTTTACTCAATTTTTGTACTGTGGTTACCTAGTCGACTTAAGAGATGGATAGAAGAAGTAGGTTTTCAGGCCTGTGAGAAAATATCTCTAGGTGAGAGAGGTTTCTTGGGAAGTGATTTCTCCTAGAGGGAGTCCAGTAGTAGCTAAAGAGCTCTCAGAATTCTTGATCCAACCTGTTGTTGAAGCCCTAGAAGGGAAGTGGAGAAACTGATGGACTATGGAACAATGAAGGTGTATATTCCCGGGGTGGGAAAGGAATGTGGGGAATGTGAATCTGTGAGAATTGGGCATAAGTAGGATCCTTGGAGGGAATCCTTCCTATTTCATTGTGAAACTTTCCATAGCCGCAACCTAGCCCAGGATTTCCTTGCTCTGGGTGGAGTTTAGTCTCAGCTCTGGGGTGACCCACTGATGATAGCTTGGAGTAGTGTGGTCTAAGGCTGGGAGGTTCATGGAAGGTCTGCACGCAGTCAGTGGTCTTCTCATAAAAAGATAAGTACCAATTCTATGTTAATGGTATGTTGTGTATCTTGTACATGTGTTATAATGTTATCAAAATTGCTTGTATATATTGCATGTATGTGTTTATTGTTGCTTCCGCATGAATTTGTGTATGATAAGAATGTTTATGTTTGTTTAAATTTCATTGTGTGTGTGTGTGTGTGTGTGTGTGTGTGTCAGAGAATGAAAATTTTCAAGTGGCATTGCTCGACCTGGGTGGATGGGTATGTTACAATCTGGTTTTCAAAGAAGTTTGGTTTTGAAGTAGTGGCAAGTCCATGGCCAGGGTGGTCGGGGGACATTACAGAACCCCTATATAGGTCTTCCATGGATTCACATTGTCCACGTGATCTTCTAGAACCAATATACATTTCTCTTTCCTCTGCTTGTGAAAACTCAATAGCAGCTTGAGATTATTGTTGTTCAACAATGTTTCCTTCTTCAAATTCATTTGGAATAATTTGTGGCCAATGAAATTGAGTCTTCAAAAATGTATCTTCATTTTTTTTTATCTTGAAATTATGTCAATTTGACCATTGAAAAAAGACTCCCACCAAACAGAATCAACAACATCAAAGTACTCATATGTATCTTTAAAGGACTTTTGTATTTTTTCCAAGCATTCGAAATAATATACATCTTTATTACACCTTCGTGCATTATGGATTTCAACAACTAATTGTAATAACAATAAATTTGATACAAATATTGGATGATTTGGAATGAACTTCTAGAATGCTAAACCTGATGAAGGTCCTCATTCTACAGTAGTTGAATACTTCTTTCCCCATAAAAGTGTTTTCCCATCAACTTTTTTAAAACAAAATTGATGTTCAAAGCTAATGTCATTAAGTTTCCCAATACATTTTTCTTCACCATGTGATCCCTGAATAAATCTTCACATGTCAACAATTTCTTCTAATATGTGAAAAACAAGATCTCAAATGTATGATTTCTTAATATATTCAATTAATGATAGAAGGATTCCAACATTTTCCCTCTTCAATGTTACTGAAAAACAACTAAACATTTGATCAATATGATCATGAGTGTGTCCAACAAGAAGGAAACCAACTTTTATCTTTTGAAAGATTTCCAGTTGAACAAACATGCTTGGATATCCAAACACAATTTGATTTTTGTTTTCATGACTAGTGTTGTCTAACTGTAGATATAGAACTCGAGGAATATTTTCAAACTAGTGAGTTAGAACATGATAAATTATGGTAATGGTCGGATTTTCATCATTATGAATATTTGGAGCTGTGAAGTAAACCCTTGGACGCATTTTTCCATTAAAAACCATATAATCAACAAAGTGAAACTCAATGAAATTATCTTTTTGTATTTTTTTTGGTGTATGGACAAAATGTGGTAGAAGTGTTTTTGTTTTGTCCATGTCATCAATTATCATACCTATATATTTTTTTGGAGCATCATAACACTTATTTTGATGTTTGTACAACTTTTTCCTTTCACTTGATTGTTGATTCTAATGTTCTTGAAGTTCTTTGATTATGGAATATGCACATGACATAAAATGAAAATATTGATAATATATTTTCATAGTTGATAACTATCCAATTAAAAAAAACAAAATTGTAAACACATACCTCTTTCTACCCCTTCAAATCTATCTCTTCTTGATTTAAGAGTAGCACATATACTGCAAATCCTCATCCTTGGCTTCTTAGGAATACATACATTGTTGAATTGTTTCTTCAATATTCTTGTAAAATTTCCATTTACTTCAACACCTTCAACATATTCTTTGTAGAAATTTTAGATTTATCTCCTTAAGAAATTATCTGGAATATGTATTGTATCTCTATTTAGCATACACTCTCCATGTTTGGAAAAGAAGTCATGCATCCATGACAATGTAGTGTTTGTTAATGGCCCACTCTCTCATCCATGACATACCTTTGAATAAAATGAAGGACCTTTTTCCAATATTGTTTGGATTCTTGATAGGCAAAGATTACCAATTGAATGAATTTTTTTGAAAGCCTTTCCGCAAAGTAAAAGATTCCCAATGTGATAATCATATCCTATCTTGGTGGATATCATGCACCTCATTAAATATGAATTTTGCATGCTCTTATTCATTGACAAATATATCTTCCTTTTTTTCAAGGCATACATGTAGTCCATACTTTTCAAACAATTCTTTTGACAACATTCACTTGAAATCAAATCACATATGAAAAATAATTTAGTGAGAAATTCTTTCCTAGACCTTGTATAACTAGAATGATTTGGATTGATATAAAAAGGTCTAGTCCTAGTCCTAGACACAATGTTTCTTTGCAATGTCTCTACTATTTCATCATCCTCACTAGAAGAAATATCATACAAAACATTGTGAGGAGACCGAACAAAAGAATTTCAATCGCCTTGATTTGTTGCACTTGAATGATTGAGAACATGAGATTCATTCCTATGTCCATCAACATGTTCATTGATAATATTGTTGATAAGAGGAATATCAAATTCACTATAAAAGTGATTACTGTCCTTACCAATGTCATTGGATCTTCCAAGAAAATATTCACTTAAAGGAAAATCATCATCACCCTTAAGAATATCAATGCCATTAAACTCTTCTCTAACAATAATGTCTCCATAATCAACAACACCATCATCAATGCATCTAAAATATTCACTTGGAGGAAAAACATCATCCTCACCATTGGTGCCTTTAAATTGTCCACTTGGAAAAAATTGTCCACCATTGACATAATCATCTTCACTACTTTTAAAATCCCCACTTGAGGGAAATTATTCATCATCCTCATTAGTACCTTGAAAATCCTCACTTAGAGGAAAATTTCCATCATCATTATCAGTAACTTGAAAATCCTCACTTGGAGGAAAATCATCATCTTCAACACTGTTGTCTTTAAATTCCCCAATCGGGAAAGTGTGTCCACCATTGGCATAATCATATTCACTGCTTTTAAAATCCCCACTTGAGGGAAATTATTCATCATCCTCCTTGGTGCCTTAAAAATCTTCACTTGGAGGAAAATATTCATCATCCTCATCAATACCTTGAAAATCCCCACTTTGAGGAAAATCATCATCATCACCATTGGTGCCTTTAAATTCCCCACTTGGAAAATATTTTCCACCATTAGCGTAATCATCTTTAGTACTTTTAAAATCCTCACTTGAGGGAAATTATTCACCATTCTCATTAGTTCCATGAAAATATTCAATTGGAGGAAAATCTACATCATCCTCATCAGTACCTTCAAAATCCTCACTTTGAGGAAAATCATCATCATTAACATTGTTTCCTGTAAATTCTTCACTAAGGAAAAAGTGTCCACCATTGGCATAATCATCTTCACTACTTTTGAAATCCTCACTTAAAATAAATTATTCATTATCCTCATTAGTGCTTTGAAAATCCTCAATCGGAGGAAAATATTCATCATCCTCATTAGTACCTTGAAAACCCTCACTTGGAGGAAAATCATCATAATCAACATTGTTGCGTATAAATTTCTAATTTGAGAGAGTGTCCATCATTGGCATCATCATCTTCACTACTTTTAAAATCCCCACTTGAGGGGAATTCTTCATCATCCTCATTAGTGCCTTCAAAATCCTCACTTGGAGAAAAAATATCATCCCAATCATTTAAATTGTAATCAAAGTCTCCACTTCGACCTAGATTTTGAGTATTTTCAATATTATTAATCTGTTGAACAAATTGATCACCATCATATTCCTCATCTTTATCACTGGTGCCTTCAAAGTCCTCATATTTAGGACTTTCCTGATGAACATGTTGAATAACACTACTTGCACTATAATCAAACTTCTGAGTAGGTGAAAAATATGATGTCTCATTTACATTACAAGTATTCCCATCGCATTTTCTAGTCCCAAAAAAAGAGGTATGCAAACAATTTGTTGATGTCTCAGAAACAAAATATTTTTTTATCTGACGAAGACATCACTTCTCACTAAGAATATAGAATGATATAAATGTTCACCCTCCCAATGACATTCTTATAACTCATAGAATGAACTTTTCCCTCTAAAATTCCCCCCTAAAATATTCCCTCCAAAAAATTTTCTCCCAATTATTTCCTTCTAATATTTTCCTTTCAAAATTAAATACAAATTTTAGTCTACTAATTCATTATTTATTTGTTAATTACAATATTCTTAATGTTTTTTTTTATAAATTTATCCCAAATTCATTAAACTTATATCTATATCTATATCTATATCTATATCTATATCTATATCTATATCTATATCTATATCTATATCTATATATATATATATATATATATATATATAGAGAGAGAGAGAGAGAGAGAGAGAGAGAGAGAGAGAGTCTTGTTTTGTCTTTTTACATTGCGTTAAAAATTGGGAAACATTTGTTAAATAGTTTGGAGCAATCTACAAGGGAAAAAACATCGAGGAGACATTCGAGGAGAATCTATCATTTCAGAGGTTAGTTGTTTTTTTTAATTCTTACCATTTACCATTTTTTTTTATATAAGATCATCTTTTAATTATATGAGTTTCATTTTTGTGAAAATCATCGAAAACCCTAAAATTTTTAGATTTTTTTAAAGAAACCACAAATTAAAAAAAACACCCTTTTTGAAGAAATTTTAACAAAATTTGTAGGATTTTAAGAAGAAAAAAATTATATAAAAAACAAAAAACAAA
>JZKD02S0898874.1:0-11664 GCA_000966675.3 Picea glauca
GTATTTGCAAGCAGTTTGTTCCTTGTGCTAAATGTGTGTTTGGTAGGTATGAGTTCCAAATGAAGTATGGATCAATTGGATGGTTTGTAGGAGAAACACTGGGATATGCTCAAGCAACGCTAGACAAGTGTGTAATTGCATGCATTGGTGATGGAAGCTTCCAGGTGTAGATGCAAGGATTTTTATTTCAAATTCTGAAACATTGTTTTACAATTAACAATGACCGAGTACCAATGTCTATAACATTTGAAATATTAAATTCCTTTGAATTTTATGTTGTATCCAAAAATTAGTGAGTATTTATCCCCAAATGTATTCTTCCTTATTTGAACAGGTCACAGTCCAAGACGTGTCTACCATGATTTGAAATGGGAAGAATCCTATCATTTTTCTAATTAAAAATGGAGGATACACTATAGAGGTTGAAATTCATGATGGACCATACAATGTAATAAATAATTGGAACTACACCAATGTAGTGGATGCCCTTCATAACGGTGAAGGGAAATGTTGGACTGTCAATGTATTTTTTCTTTACATTCATAGCATGGCCAACACTTTTACAAGGATTTCTTGTTTCTTTTTTGATATGGGAGTGTTTGGTTTCTTTTCCTTTTTAATATTTGCTGAGGCCCACTTCCTAACTGACTCCTTTTCCTTAAAAAATACATTATTGTAGACTTGGGGACTTCCTTTTAATTGGCCAGAACTCAATTTCGTATTGGGCTATTTTTCTAGTTTTACATCTCTTGAGGTATCTATTGCACAACTGACATTACAAGCCAGTATGTCAGCTGAGGGACGACTGTATTTCTTGTTAGGAACCTTTGTAGTTGTTACTTTCACTAGCAATTTTTGTGTTGCTCAGCCAATTGAGGGACTAGTGAAGCAAGAAAATAACTTGTGCCTCAAGAAAATCTAAATGATATGAATCTGTGTCAACACAATCTGCAAAGGCTTATGGTTAGAATGAAAACAAATCTCCTTACCCAGTATGTATTATCACCATTTTTTGACATGTTAAACAATCACATAGAGCTCATGATTGTAGGTTTAATAGTTGTGGATAACATCAATGAATGTTTTTGAATGGTATGTGATTAGGTTTTCATGGTGGATGTGAACAATGCCAAGTGCATACTAAGAGGTGTTGGTTTGATTCTCAAATTTATGATGGAGATCAAGTAGGATTAAGACTAACATAGGGCACCTTAACTTCTTCAAATAATTTTTGTTACATGTGATCCCATTTGAAAATGAGTTTCTTGGAATTCTCATGCAAGATCTGATGCAGGGGATGTGTAACATCAAAGGAAACGCAAGAAAAATCCCTTGTAAAATTGTGCCAAGTAGAGGAATCTTCATAACTCATTGATGTTGGTTGGGGTAGACCAATTGTGGATGCCATGTATTTTCTTTGGATCCACATGAACACTTGTTTAATCAATAATGAAGCCAAGGTATAGTATGTACTTCATGGAAAATGCTTATTTCTTTAGGTTATAAAGGAAATTATGTTGGTGCAAAGTTTGAAATACTTGCGCAATACATTGGAAGTGTTCATCTCATGACCTATTGAAGATAAGAACATCATTGAGGTAGACCATAATGAATTTATCTATAAATGGGTGCAAAACATCATTCATCAATTGCATGGAGGTTGTTGGTACCTTTTTTATGCCAAAGGGTATCACCAACCACTCAAATAGTTTATTTTTTTCTTTTAATCTATTGTTCCAAACATATAAAGTGTTGGTTTAAACTTGATGGTACTGAAACTTAAAGTCAATCTTGGTAAAAGATATTGACTCCCTCCAATGTGTCTAAAAGGTATTCAATATATAGATTGGATATCTATCATTGACTATAATTTTTTTGAGGGCACAATAGTCACTGAAGAGGTGCTATGCAACATCTTTGTTTGTTGCAGGTGGAATGGGACTTCCATAATCCAAAGCACTTAGCTTTACGTGTCCTTTTAGCAGGATATCTTAAAGATATCACTATTTTTTCTCTTTTTCTAGAATGGATTTGTAATATAGGTTTTTGTTGAACAACAAGTTTCCAAGTACCAAATATATGTGATGTTGGAATTTCCAAGTTTTCATAGACATTTTCCCTCACTCCTATCCCTCAAAATCATCATTTTCCCACAAACCCTAACCTAGACTATACTTTCCTAGGCTAGGATTGTGTTTGACATTTTGGACCCCTTCCCCTCACTCTTTCCCTAAAATTTCACTTTCCCCCACTTCCTAACATCCATCCCTACATGCCCAAATTTTCCTAAAAATTTAGAAACCCCCTAACCCATTCATCTCCCTTCATTTCTAAACTGCCCAAGTCCCCTATTTTTCTCTACACTAAACCCTAATTTCCCCTCCCATTGAGATAGGGTTTGCTATGGAATCAGAGAAAAATGAGAATAAGAGGCACAAGGGATGTCATATCAGTAGTTATGAGCCCACTTCATCACATGAGATCATGTCTTCGCCATTTCTCAAGAAATCATTTCAAGAGACAAATCATTTGCCACACATAGGGACAATCTTACTTCAAAATTGGTTTTTGAAGTAAGAAAGATGAATTTGAGAAACATGAAAGAGGTTTTTGTCAATAATAGACTAAGGACCAAGAAACTCCTTCATTTTATACACAGGTATTATTATTTTGGAGAAATTCCATAAATATAGTTGCTACAAGAGAGTCATTGCACTTTTGGACTAGTCTTGGGAGATTGAATTTTTAGGTGTCTTGGAGCAGGTTTGTGCAGTTCTTTATGACTTTAATGACAACTAGACATCCTAATATTTCCAATTCATATTTTAGAAGTGAATTTGGAGCATGGGAAGGCTTTCCAAAGTCCTCCACAAGCTGGGTGTTGCGCTTCTGCTAGACCATGTTGCGCTTTTGACTCTATTTTTGGTCATCATTTTCAAAAGTGGTTTCTGACCAAATGAAGATGAATTTTGGACACAAAAGAGGAGGTGTTTTCTAAGGACATAACAAAACACAATAAACTCCTTCAAGTTTTACACAAGTATCATATACTGAGAGATATTCAACTTTCTTGGAGGCCTATTTCAGAAAATCAAATTCTCCAATTTAATTGCATGTTTTAGTCATTATTTTGTGGCACATATTCCAAGAACATGGGAATGAATTTCAAAAAAATGATAGAGATTTGTATTAAAAAAAAACTTATATACAAAAACCTCTCTTATGTTTTTAAAATGTGTTATGGTTAAATAGTTATCGCTCCATCTGTGACCCCTCTTTTTTTGTAGCACTTCTGGAGAATCCGTTGCGCTTTTGGACAACTTGTTTTCAAATCAATTTTGAAGGGGTTAGATGTAGGTTTTTTCTTGCATTAGTGACTCCAGGGTGTGGAGGAAATATTCATATTTCCATTCATAACTTTTTCATCAAAAAATTCATCAAGGAAGGTCTCTAAATCATCCTCCAAAGTTGCTACTCTTCTGCTACAATTTGTTGCTACAATGTATATTGCAAAATACACAAATGCAAGAAAATTTGCATGCCTTTGGTGCATTTGTAAGGTTAACTTCTACACTGTACAACATTTCATTTCCAATCACCCAAACGTACAATGTAAGGATTGAAGTGTAATAATCCCCCTAAATATGAAGTCTCAATCAACTTATTTTCCAACTGGCATCTTGTATATGGCATGGAGAAATTGAAGTTCCTCGTTTCTCTTTCATAACATACAAATCCCCTTAATCAAATGGGAAAAAATGTTTATATCTAGAATGTAACCTCTTCTAGTCATTTCCAGAGATATCTCAAATGTATTTTCAACTTATCCTGACTTATAGAGTCCTTCAATCAATAGTGCATATGTAGTGGGATTAGTTGTATGAAGATGTGATGACCAGGGCATCATGTCCTTTGAAATTCTAGAGATGATTCAAGTTCCCCTGCCTTACAAAGTATGTCTGTGAGTATTGAGTAAGTATTTGAGATAGGAATTGTTGTGGAGTGGCTATTTAAAGGGATAGATGACTTTAATTCCAGTAGAAGACACCATTGGTTGAAAAATTAAGACACTTTTTTTTTTCCAAATACTAATATTTTATATTAATTTCATAATGGAAGATATTTACATCGATGATACACACACATATATCATATAGCCCTTGCAATGACTCAATTTAGGATTATTCCAGAACTCTATCTTACACATGTTGTATCTCAGAAAGTATAAGGCCTCAGGACCTGAAATTTTAACCCAACATACCTTGATCCATGTACTAAATATCCTCCAAGTAGTTCCTTCTGAAACATTGTAGAAAAACATTTTTCTTAAAAATTCCAAGGTGTATCAAATGTAGCAACAAAACCCCAAGACCTTGAGCTCCGATACCATATGTTAGGAACCAAATATCAATATAGCATAGAAAAACCTTAGAATAAGTACTCAATGCCTTGAAAAAGAGAGAATTTTAGGTAATAAGCCTCTTCGAGGGGGCAACCTCCTTATACCCCACATAAATGTTTAAATAAAATATGATTCCAAATGAAAATGTCTCCTTGGTATATATAGGAGACTAGGAGGTACAATTACAACTAATGGAATAAAGCGGACATAACTAAAATAACATTACTAATGTAAAATGCCCCAATTAAGGGGTAATGAGCCAGTATTTATGGCCTAACAATCACACGCTATCGCTGGATACTTTTTAAAAATCCTGGAAGATCACAAACTCTTTGACCCCATCCCTCCCAAAATACTCCCCACCCGGTGAAACATGTGAATAGAAGATGGACACATTGAAAATAGACTTGACCGCTTTCTCATCTTAGAATCCTTTATGCATGGACATTTCTATTTTCTCTAGTGGGTATTCTCTGGGGGAGTTTTAGATCATTCCCCTATTCTTTTTTAATTCTCTCTCGATCCCTTAAAAACCCCTAGCCCCTTCAAGTCATGGATGATTTTAAGGATGGAAATTTATTTTAAAACATAGAATCCTTGGCGAATCTTACTAATCCTTCATATGCCAACTATAAATGTTTGGCGATATTTTTGTAAAAATATTCAAATTTCTAAGGATTTTATATAGTTTGTATAAAATTTTGGTGATTTTAAAGGTAAAATAATTTTATCCTATAGAATTTGGGCGAATCAATTTTAGAATAGAGTATCTGGTTTTTGGAAAAACCATGGAAAATTAGCCCATGAATGAAATTTATCCCCTAAAATCATCCCTGCTTCAAGTTCAACTCTTCCTGGCTAGAAGATCCAATATTCTTAACTCTTGTTAGGAATACTTGGATCCCCCTAAATGAAAATCTCCTTAAATATCCCCCAATTAAATTTCTGGACAACCTCAAAAGAGTATAAAAGGAAACGATTATGTGGAGAAATAAGAAAAAACTTCAAGAGAACGAATACCTTCTTGAAATAGAACAACAACTCAAAGATTGGTTGGAGAAAGAGATGGAATCAAGCTTTTCTGAAGATCAAAAATAAAAAATTATCATGCCAGAAAAGAAGAAGGAATAGATCTTTAGCTCAAAGGAAAAATAATGAAGGCTAAAAAGAAGAGCCCTTTGGCTCCAAGTCAGAGATGATAACACAAAATGTTTCCACCGTGTGGCCAATGGAAGAAAGAGAAAAAAAACATAATTTGGGAAATTCAAAGAAGTGATAGGATAATGGCCATGAGTTTTGAAGACATTGCAGTTGTAGGTACTGCACATTTCAAAGACCTTGTCAAGGAAGAGCATAGATATTTAATTGAGGCCATTTTAAAAGTGGAGAGTCTCTTTCCCTGTTTTTTGGATCAAGAATAAAATGATTCTCTAATGGTAGAAGTTATTGAAGAAGAGTTGCATAGAACACTACACAATTTTCATAAAGACAAAAGTTTGGGTCTAGATGGACTGCCTATAGAATTTTACTCTTTGAATTTTGACATTATTGGTTGGGATCTCATCAAAACCATTGAATACTCCCACACAATTAGCGAAATCATAGCTTTCCTCAATTCCAACTTCATCTCCCTCATCCCGAAATCTATTAATCCATAATATTTTGACCAATTCTGACCCATCTCTCTTTGCAACAATGTTATAACCCTAAATTGCACCACCCATGCTTACCTGGCATCAGGCCAACTCATATCCCTTCTTTGCCAAAACTCTACTGAACAACTCTTTGAAAATCCTCTTGTGTAAAGGCCCACGTGCCCTAACCCATTACTGCATGCGTGTACACGCTGGCTGACTCACAACAGCCCGCATGTACCTACAAAAGCATGAAAAAAGGAAAGTTGTTGATGGAACAAAAATCTATGGGTGAGTTAACTGAAACTCCCGACCATGCATGGCCAAGGGTTTGTTCAAAAACCTAGCTCCTTCTAGCCTATAAAAGAAGGGGTAGGGGTACCATTTGGAGGAGGAAAAAATATAGCAAAGAAACTCTGCCCATTTACGTATTCCATTGTCCCAACCCTTTAGCCTTTCCCCATGCCAAAGGAGATTTAAAGAAAAGCAGTTGAAGGACAGAAGAAGAGGAGCCCAGGATCTAGTTCAAGGAGTGGTGGCCGGTCTCAACTTTTGTAAGTTGACTCACTTTAAAGTAATAAAGAGAATGTTTTTCCCATCCCAATTCATGAACTTTCTATGGTTTGATTAGTTTATGTTTGATTTCTAACCCGTGAGTATAGAAGTAGCATGCATGCATAGTTGTTGTTTGTCTTGAGTGCAGGTCATCTTTGGAAGGAGCATTGCGAACAAGTAATCAAGCACAAAGGAGGATTGACATCAAACGTCGGTAATAAGGTAGATGGTCCTTTACATGCATTTACTGAGAAAAGGGGATTCAAATCTAGGGATGTAGGTAGAAAGTAGTTTCTATTCGGTCAAATCTGCATGCAAAGTCTGAACTCTATTTGCTAGTCCATAGGGTGTTTTTCCCAACAACAGAATTGGCGACCATACTAGGGAGAATACTCTTTAGGGTTCCTGGAATTTTTATTTAAGTTTTTGGGTAGTTTAAAGACTAGTTTTTTTTTTTCCTTGCCTGTCTTTTCTTTTCGTTTCTATAAGGTCTGAGCTAGTAGGGAGTCTAGTTTTCCATACCATCTTTCCCTAACTTTTGCTTGACTATGTTTTTCGGGACACACAGAGGTACACATGGCTTGTATAAGGCCTGAACACGTGTACCCGCGCCCTATCCTCTTACAGCTCGCGTGTGAACGCTAGCTGTAGAGATAGAAGTAGTGTGTATAAGTTCAGAGAACCTTAGAGGCAGTCCTCCTCTTCTCTGTCAGAATCACACCTTCTTAGGGGGTTTTCTGGAATTCTATCTGAGTCTTGTTTACTAACAGTCCTATCTCAGGTTGTTTTTTGCCTTATTATTTTTCCTTGTATTATTTGTTTTCTGTTAGAAAAAGTATCCAAGCCTTCAAGGGATCCTGGTTATCAATATCAGAGGCCTCTTCCTAGTCTGGTCTATCTGTTTTCATATTTTTCCTTAGAGTTTAGATATACACGTGTCCTATACAAGGTCAACCCGTGTGTACATGCCCTCTGTCCTTGTTCAAAACGTGTTTTCACGCGTGTTGTTTGAGTGATAGTCGCGTGCTTGTACAGGCTACTTTTGTTCAGGATCGGGCAGTCATCCCCTCCTTTGATAAGAAGTATTCCTCTCAGGTGTTTGAATCTATGTTTGAACAATCAATAGCTTAGGCTTCATCTTACCCTTAGCCTACTTTTTCTCAGTTAAAAGTTGACAGAAAAATAATTTTTTTTTTGTTTTCTTATGGTTTTTAGACAAGCATGAGAGTCATTGTTTTTACAATTACCATTGTGTGATTCTTTGTGACCTGCGCTTTAAGCCAAAAAACAATTTCTTGGTTTTTGCTTGTCGGTATTTTCCCTTTCTTGCTTTACTAGCACTTAAATAAATAAAAAATATCTCTTTTTATTTTCTTCTTTGGTTGAAGAGTGTGTTTCTGCATCTTTAGCTAGGGAAAAGTCTTTTATTTCGTAATTTTTTGTAGTTCACTTAAATCATAAGTAGCTCGTAGTCGAGTGAAATTCCTTTGAGTTTGTTGTCCAAAATCTTAGAAAAATTAAAAAATCTTTCTTTGTGAAAAGTTGTTGAAATTTTGCATTCAGTAAAAGTTTCTTGTTTCCATCTTTTTCATTCATTTTTTGCTTTTGTCTTTTACACATCATCAGTTTCACCCTCATACCCCTTGATGTAAGACAAATCCATAAAAGCAACGTTAATTTTAAAATCTACTAGACTTTTATGTTTGTAGGGTTCACAAACTAGTTCAGGACTAGGGCCTTGGATTAGGTTGGAGAGGAAACTCTTCAAGGCCATTCAAAACCAAACATTGGAGTCTAAGATAGGGAGTGTCTAAGTCCAGTTTCGTGGAAGTTATCTGGGACCCCCCTCTAACACAGGGGATAAAAACGAGATCGCATGCGGAAAGGTAGTGGAGATAACCCCTCCAAAGCTGGACCAATCTTAGTGGAGAACACATATAGAGGGCTTGTTTTGGGATTCCGTTGTTTTCATTTTCCACGGGGCTTCGTGGGTCTCGAATCCATTCGAGGTCCTCAGTTGTCTTTTGGACCATTTTCTCTCGATACCCTTGACAGGTTTCGGGATCGATACCCTGCTCATTGTGGTCTACCTGACTTTCGACTGTACCCGCCTGGTGACTATTCGTGTGCTGGCAACCTAGTTGCCAATATTTTTAGGGACATACAAAGGTGACTGCAGGGGTATACCATGGTACCTAGGATAGAAATCGAGCCATGCTTTGCAGAGTATACATGGAGGGTGCTTTCGTGTTCGAGTTGCACTTGCACCGGTAAGTTGCTCTAGTGTTGGTTGTTGTAACTGTTCTTCCAAATAGTTTAGTGATTGCTTGCCTTATCTCTTAGGGGCTTCTTTTTAGTGTGTGTTACTTTTGAACGTTTAGAATACCTTAGCGTGTCTTGGATCTTCTCACACATTGGAGGATCACGAGCTCCACCGGTCACGAAGGCTTCTTGGCCTACCGCTGGTTACACTGGAGCCACCCATGCCACCATTAAGGTGGAAGCTAGATAAACAAGGGTCTTTTGAAGCGACCGGGTTACAAACCTTTGTGCCCGAACAACTCCCAGAGGAATCAACCATTTTGGACCTTGAAGAAACCACTCTTGGCTCGGTTGAAACCCCAACCAATGATATCTTGGCACCGTTTATAGTACCAATCCAATTTCATGAACGCTAGACAGTGCCTCACACGGTAATGGAAATAAATGTTGTTACTTCTTCTGGGAATTCTTCAATTCCCACCACAGTTGCCACCACAGGAGAGTTATCTTCTAACCTGCCATCGTCAACCCGAGCCACGATGGTCTCGACTGCAACTACGTCGCACAGTGGACCGAACCCATCTATGGCGGCGACCACAACCCCCTTCACACCTAGTGCGACAGGCCCTCCGTTCTCATACGGTACTCCTAGTTTGGGTACAAGTCTTGTACTA
Source organism: Picea glauca (assembly GCA_000966675.3). Taxonomy (NCBI): domain Eukaryota; kingdom Viridiplantae; phylum Streptophyta; class Pinopsida; order Pinales; family Pinaceae; genus Picea; species Picea glauca. Next base: position 9,528 of record JZKD02S0898874.1, read on the forward strand.
ACCTACTCCACTTTATATACTTTGGGTCTGGGGGCAGGGAGCTCTAGCGCTCCTCTGCAAGGTCACCTTGGGGGTACTCCTGTCCCTTTTAACGCTTTTCCTTACGCAGGAGGTCATATCCTTCCTTCGTCCCCTTCGCTTGATGGTCTGCATCAACAATCCACTGGGAAACCTACACACAATAGTTTATTTGGAGCAGGGAGTCAGGGACCACCTTCGCACAGTATGCCGATTGGTTCAACACCATTTTCTTGGAATAGAACATTTGGTAAAAACACTTTCTCGTTAGCCGCTTTCCCGACTGGGGGCAACCCCATTTTTGGACAATCTACTCCTGCACAGGGTACTATTCCTGCATAGGGGGCACACATAGCAGGACCTTGGAATTCAGGACAAGGATCCGTTCCCTCCTCCGGAATGTCATTCTGGGGTAATTCTTTCCACAGTCAATGGAACTCTGGATAGACTACTATCCCTCTCCCCACAAGACTGGCATGGGGTAATCCTTCCCAAATTCCTTCGAATACAATGCATGCCCAACACTCTATGTCCTTTTTGGGAAATCAGCCGATGATGTCTCCACAAATGAAAAATCCTTACGCTGGTCAGGGCCATGGTTTCTACCAGAATCCAGGCCAGCAACCAAACTTTTCCTAGCAACCTGGTGCTAGTCAAACTCCAGGACCCTTTTTCCCAGGTTATCAGTAGCAACCCAAACTACCATTCCTGGCGACTTTACACTTTCCAGATTTGACAAGGTTGTTAAATGATCCTATTTTTCACGATCCAGGTTGGCATCCTATGCCGACGAAGTTGCCTTTGGACATTCCAAAGTTCGAGGCCAAGCCTAATGAAGATCCAGGTGATCATGTGACTACCTTTCATCTTTTGTGCTCATCTAACTCATTGAAATATGACTCCGTACAGTTGCGATTGTTTCAACGTACTCTTATTGGGAGTGCCACGAAATGGTAGATCAAGCTCGATTGCTTAAGATACTCTTCTTTTGGTGAACTGGCGATGGCCTTCCTTAACCATTTCTAGTTACCTGTGAGATACGACACTGGCACAAAGCTTCTCACCAATTTCAAACAGACAACAACGAACCATATCTCTGATCATATCTGAGAGTGGAGACGCCATAAGAGTTTAATCAAGGTACCAGTCCCACCAGCATTCCTGCTTGAGTGGTTCCTTAAGTCTTTGGTCCCACAGTTATCCAAAGACGTCGCGACATCCGTATTTTTCTCTAAAGAAGATGCCATCATGAGGGCTCAACAGTTTGAGCTCATCTATTCTCAGTCTGGTTTATTATACAACATCTTTCCAGATGCACCACGTTCAATACTGGATAAAACTAGATAGAGAGTTGGACCACATGCCGATGGTATTGTTGGTTCAACACAAACCAAGCATGCTGAGCAATTGACAAAACAGTTGCAACAGTTGTCCATACAACACACAACGGCCAGCCAAACTACTACTTTGGCTGCTCCCCCTACCCAAATGTTGGAAGTACACACCATGCAGTTGACTAACCCAAAGGCCACCCAACAGCCTGAAGGGAAGAAAAAACAATGAAAGAAGGGTAAGGGGGATAAAAAACCCACTGATAATGCTGGCGGGGACAAGATGGAAAAACGAAAGGCGAGGCATCCATGAAACTTGTGCGCAGAGGACCACGTGACCCATATTTGTCCTCCACTTGCAGAGGCGCAAAATTTTGTCACACAACAACAACAAGTAGTGTCGACTAATTCATTTCAACATGGGAAAAATCTAACTCAAGCCTCTACAAGCACAGAAGGGGCAGCCAAGAAACCTGCCCACCTCCAAACAATCCCTCATCCACGAACGTATATATGGTTAGGGGTGATGCTTTCATATCAACTAGAGTGCACGACTATAGTAAACCAAGCACTTCTAAGAAGGGTAAAGAAGCTGACCTCCCATCTCTTCCTCTACAGACTGAGAAGACGTTGGGAGAAACTGTTAAGGTCCTAACCCGCATATAGGTAGATAAATGTATTCGGATGTAATAAAGGTCAATATTAATAAGACCTTTCAATAAAATAGAATAAGGTGGATGTAAGAAGACCTAATAGAAGCTTCTGCTTCTAGAAGGATCTTCCTCTAG
>JZKD02S0898874.1:16784-41007 GCA_000966675.3 Picea glauca
GAAGAGGCCTGTGAACATTGCTATCTGAATCAAGTGCTATTTCTATTCAAGTGCTATTTCTGTTGCTATTTCGTATATCATTTTTGTGTATTGTGAAGATTATGCTGGATATTTCGCTGTTATTCTGTTATTTCTAGCATTTCGTTTCTGTTCTGCATATTTTATATATCTGGTATCTTGCAGAAACAATGACACGCATTCCAAAGGGTTCATTTAAAAAATCTTCTCACAACCCAAACGCAAGGGCCACCCATAATTACTCTATGGTGGAGGATTTATGACAAACCCCTTGTGCGATGTCTGCTTTGGAGGTCCTCCAAAGATGCCCTGCTCAGAGGAAATCCTTGTTGACCACTTTGGGCTCTACTAAGACTTGTAATTCGGGCACCATCATGTTAGATACAACCAACTTAAAACCTCATCTTCCTTACCACGTAGCGTTTCAGATAGTAGTGGCTCATCCCATGAAAACTTTTACTTGGAATATCTTCCGCACGATGGTCGACAAGGGCGCCTCGACATGTGTTATGTCGTTAGCATGCTAGAAGTCCATTGGCCAGCCCGTTTTGTCTCCATCATCTACTCTCCTCACTGCTTTTGACGGTCGTTCATTCTAACCACATGGCATCGTTCCTTCCTTCCCTGTGCAGTTAGGAGGGAAAACCGTGTGTGTCGAAGTAGAGGTAGTCGATGCTCCCCTTGACTATAACCTCTTACTAGGACAGAGCTGGACTTATGCTATGCAAGCCGTGGTCGCTACAGTTTTTCGGGTCTTGTTGTTTCCACACAAGGGCCGAATAGTGACCATTGATCAATTGTCTTTCTCTAGACCTGACCCAGCTTTAGGGGCAACCATGGTCCCGATGATTGATAATCCTTGACTAGGTGTCATTAACGTAGGACTTGGTTTGTGCCCATCCTTGATGGGTACCTTCGATTACCCACCTCCTCACGATGATATCAAATTTATATCTAATCATCATAAGGTTGAGATTTTTCAAGTTTTGTCATTCCGCACGACTTACTTTAAGGATCCTTGGATTATTCCTTCCCCATCAACCATGATGGATGAGACAGGGCACCCAGGCATGTCCATGCCCTTGTCCTCCACTAAAGTAGCATACTCTTTAGTCCAACAAGCTTCAGCTAACACTGATCCAACTCCTGCACAAGAATTAGATCCACTTCTAGAGCCTAGTTGGGCTCATGTTTCTCTCGCTAACACCGATTCGTTAGACTTAGTCTTGCCCTTTGACGAAGCAGTAATCAAAGCAATGACTAGTCCAGACAAACCTTAGGATGATCTTCATCACAGATCATATTTCCTCCCAAAGTTAAGCCGAATCGAAGCAGGAGAATTCACCATGACTATGACTGGAGATAGGTCTTGTCATACTAATCCCTTAGCTACACACAAGATCTATGCTGAGGGTAATATGGAAACCATTGTTGAAATGATACCTATCATTATCTCCAGAACCCCTGGCATCATAGACGATGTTTTCGTCGGAGCATACAGCTCCCCCTAGGAGATGCCAGGCATCGACCCACAAAGAGTCTATCATGAGATAACTTTGTTGTTTTTCAAGCTCACTTTGAGATTTGAAATCAAAATCCAGCGAGACTGCATTTATGATTTTTGATCTCGTCCGGATTAACTGAGAAAAGTAACCATTATGGAGTCTTCTTTAAGCCCTTTTCAGACTCCTTAAAGATGAAAAGATTGTTGAGTGACCTTGTTTCTTCAACCTCATTAAATTGGTCCAGAAGAACATTCCTTAAATGGGTCTCCTTTTAAGCCCTTTTCAGACCCTCTAAAAATGTAAAGATTTTCGAGCTATCTTATGGCCTTTCACTCTCATTAAACTGAAATTTGAAGTCACATCTGTCCGGCGGTAGTTTACCCCTTTTTCGGTCTGAACGGTCAACTGTACGAACAAAGGTATACTCTATAGAACTTTTTTTCTTTAGAAGAGTACTCTCAGGTATGATTTTATCCCTTTTTCGGGCCCAAGGGACTAAACTTACGAAAAAGAAACCCCCACAGAGTCCATAGTTAAGCTCTTTTCAGACTCCCTAAAATTGAAAAGATCGTCAAGTGACCTTATTCTTTCACACTCGTTAAATTGGTCCAGAAGAATATTCCTGATGGAGTCCATAGTTAAGCTTTTTTCAGACTCCTTAAAAGTGAAAAAATAGCCGAGTGATCTTGTCCTTGTCACACTCATTAAAATGGTTTTGAATCAACATTTAATCGGTGCTAGTTTATCCCTTTTTCAAACCGACTAGACTATCTTTGAAAAAGGTACCCCAATGGAGTCTCCTTTTATGTTTTTTCAGACTCTCTAAATATGAAAAACCACCGAGCTTACCTTCTTTTGGGCTCGCTAAACTTACATCAAAGGACGTTACCATTGCATGTTTTATCAATTGCATTTGCATACCTTATCCACCAACCTTGTGACATTTTTCTTTTGCGTCTTAACACCTTTGGCCGCCGGAGGATTTTCCCCGAGTATCATTTTACCAGAACATCAGTATTGACCTTGTGCCTTGAGATTGTATGTTTGCAATACTCATTCCTCCATTGTAACGTAATATTCCTTTATTCTTTTTCCAAAATTATCGAAAAGAACAAAAAAATAAAATATACCCCAAAAAGAGGATGGGAAAAGTATTTTCTTTATTGGCAGCATAATGAGTCGCCCTTGGATAAAGCACATCTGTCCGTTTGACCATTAGACTATGGGATGTAGTACGACCTTAGGAATATTTTCTTGCTATATAGAGTTGTGTCCTCCACCATTTGGTTATCCTTCCAAACATATGGAGAGTTTGCATTGACTCCTGCTTCGTAGACTTATGATTAACATATATGCTTCCTGAGTCTCATCATGTGTTGTTCTATTGTCCAAGGGAAGTTTGTCACTAAGCATGAGTCGACCCCTTTGCAAAATGTCTCTTGTCTGCATACTCGGCCATCCTGAACATCCAATCAAGTCCTTGCTTGAAATCATTGAATTCTTCAGTCTGATCATCAAGATTATCACGTCAATGACCGACAAGTCGTCGAAGACCTCTGGGTAGTGCATTCGTACACTCATATTACACTCCTACCTGAATTTTGAAGATTTTGAAATTTTTGCTCGAGCTCTGAAGATCTCGTCTCTAGCCATCAGGCTGAATCATCTTCTGTAAGATGGATACTCTAAATGTATATCTTTCTGATTTCGAGATGTAGCTCCGCTGTGTATTATTCGCGGCTACTCTTTATAGTTATTTCACATGGATCTACAGTGTATTTGATTCATATCCATGGTTCTATTTTATCTTGAGCATGGGTATGCCCGCCTCAGTGAGACATTTGTTATTTTGCAGAGGACACCTCCTGGTTCCTGATCCTTGGGCTCAATCATTTGGCACATCAGTAAATATTGGTAATGTATTTCGGCCATCAAATTCTCTTCTGACGTCACACATTAGGGGGCATCTGTTATAACCCTAAATTTCACCACACATGATTACCCGGAATCAGGCCAACTCATATCCCTTCTTTTCCAAAACTTTGTTGAACAACTCTTTGAAAATCCTCTTGTGTAAAGGCCCACGTGCCCTAACCCATTACTGCACACATGTACACACTGGCTGACTCACAATAGCCCACGTGTACCTACAAAAGCACGAAAAAAGGAAATTTTTCGACGAAACAAAAATCTATGGGTGAGTTAACTGAAACTCCCGACCGTGCATGGCCGAGGGTTCGTCCAAAAACCTATCTCCTTCTAGCCTATAAAAGAAGGGGTAGGGGTACCATTTGGAGGAGGAAAAAAGATAGCAAAGAAACTCTACCCATTTACGTATTCCATTGTCCCAACCCTTTAGCCTTTCCTCATGCCAAAGGAGACTTAAAGAAAAGCAGTTGAAGGACAGAAGAAGAGGAGCCCAGGATCAGGTTCAAGGAACGGTGGCCGGTCTCAACTTTTGTAAGTTGACTCACTTTAAAGTAATAAAGAGAATGCTTTTCCCGTCCCAATTCATGAACTTTCTATGGTTTGATTAGTTTATGTTTTATTTCTAACCCGTGAGTATAGAAGTAGCATGCATGCATAGTTGTTGTTTGTCTTGAGTGCAGGTCATCTTTGGAAGGAGCATTGTGAACAAGTAATCAAGAACAACGGAGGATCAACATCGAATGCCAGTAATAAGGTAGGTGGTCCTTTACATGCATTTACTGAGAAAAGGGGATTCAAATCTAGGGATGTAGGTAGAAAGTAGTTTCTATTCGGTCAAATCTGCATGCAAAGTATGAACTCTATTTGCTAGTTCGTAGGGTGTTTTTCCCAACAACAAACAACCTCTACAAAATTATCACCAAAATCATCGCAAATTGATTAAAAGAAATCCTTGTTGAAAATTTTTTCGGGGAACAATTTGGTTTTTAAGAGGAAGATAAATTCACCAAGCCATAGGACTTGCTCAAGAATGCTTACACTCAATTCACACATTACAAAAAGAGGTTTTCATATTCAAAGTCAACTTGGCCAAAGATTTTGACAAAGTAATTTGAATTTATATCAGACTACTCGTCATTCATTTGGGCTTTTCACACTCTTTTGTTCTTTGTGTTCTCAGCTGCATCTCCACCACTTCCTTCGCCCCCTTCATTAATGACTGAACCTCCCCTTTATTCAAAGAAGAAATAGGTCTCAGAAAAGGATTTCCACTCTCTCCCCTTCTTTTTCTCCTGGTAATAGAATCCCTAAGTCTCCTCATCACATATGCAACGATTCAAAGGAATTTCGTAGGCATTAAAATATCCCCAAACTGTTCCCTCTCCCATATTCTATTTGTTGATCAAATTCTCATCTTTTGTGATGGCATAATTTCCTTTCTAGAAAATAATATCTAGGAGGATCTGAGTGGCCACCCACCTTGTCCAACTAGCTCAAAACATTTTTTTGGCAACTTACTATTTTTAGCAGTTTTTCGGTTAATAAACTTCAAGGGCCATTTTGAAGGCCTAAACGATGTTTTTTCGCGATCAAGCACCTTTATAATGTTTAAAATATCTCATTGAGCCCCATAAATAAATATCCTCGTCAATACCTTTCCAAAGAGCTATCGTGCACCCTAAATGGAGATCATATGCAAAAGTTATGACCTCGGGAAGTTGATGTACTAGCTTACCCCAACGGGGCCCACATGACATTTGGCACTTCATCTCCTAGGTTTAGGTTTTTGGATGTCTAGGGTTTTGGAATTCATGTTTGTTGTAAAAATTCCTTCAGATCCTCATTGTACTCATATTCTTGTGAATGAGCGTAGCTGTCACATCTCTTCTCATAGATAAGCTGCCACCATTCTAGCAAGCTTGTTTAAAGTCTCTATTTTACAGTTTACAACATATTTATTATTTAATAGAACTCAATTTTTACTATATCTATGTTATTGTTCACCATGTCTTTGTGTTAATATTATAAATTGGTGGTTTCATTTTGTTCCTCTCATAATTTTGTATCAAAATCTAGAGGAATTTCTCAATACATTTTGCCTAGCTACCGAAATGAAGATCAATCGGGACAAATATTCTCTATTGGTCTGGGGACTATCCATTTAGGAAACAAACTCAGTTTATGCTCTCCTTGGAGTACAGGTGATATAGGAAGAAATTGGTGGCCACCCACCTATTCAACTAGCTCAAAATAAGTGTTTCCACCTTGGCAGCTTTTCTACGATTTTTTGGGTCCTGAACTTCCGGGGTCGTTTTGAGTCCCTAAATGACAAGTTTTGGGCTCGACAACACCTAGAATAAAATTTTAGGAAGATTCTATGCTAAAAAAAATATGTACTCCTCAACTATACCTTTCCGACAAGGTATAGAACACCCTAAATGAAGATCATATACAAAAGTTACGCCCTCGGGAAGTGACGTATCCCCTAACCCCATCGGGGCCCACAAACCTTTTGGCGATTCATCTTCCAGGGTTAGGGTTTTGGATTTTATTTATGTTAAAAATTCCTTTGGAGCCTCATTTTAAACATAATCATATTCTTACAAATGAGCGTATCCATCACATCTCTTCTTAGAGATAAGTTGCCACCATTCTAGTGAGTTCATTCACTCTATAATTTTACAGTTTCTATACATTTCTTTCATTAATAAAAAATGTGCATTTATGGAAATATATCTATGTATTTACTTATTATATTTTCACCTTCATTTCATTCTCAAAATAATACAGATCAGTGGTATCAGAGTAGGCTACTCGTTGTCGTTTCTTAGTGCATGTCCTCGACGAGGTCAGGGTATAGAGAGTTGGGTCTCAAGGTAGTTTCTCTTGAGGACAACCTCTATCTCCAGACCAAGAAAACTCCCACGATGAAAGAAAAGAGAGATCGGGGAGAAAAATATCCCATCAAGTTTTTTTCTCACGGAATCCCTTGCGCAACAGAGGAACGAGATGTTGGAGAATTTTCCCAAATCCTTCAAAGATAGTCGACAATAGCAGGTGCGTCTTCATCAATTAGTTTCTTTGGAGAAGCTTCCACATTCAAGATACAAGTTAATTTCGATATTCCCATATTTGAAGGTCATATCAATGTGGATGATTTGGAAAAGTGGTTAAATATGCTAGAAGGTTATTTCTCTTTCCACAATTTTTCCGATAGATAAATCATCACCTTTGCAATACTTAAGGCTCTCCCCCATGTCAAACATTGGTGGGAAACTTACTGGGAGAAAAATTCCACAGAGGATTCTGGAATATTTGGGGCCGAGCCCACTTGGGATTTTTTTATTGATGCAATCAAGCAACAATATTACCCTTTGAAAAACTATGATGACCAATACATGAGATTGGCCATGCTACATTAAGATAGGGGCCAAATAGTGTTGGAGTTCACAAATACCTTCCATAAGTTGTGCACCAAGCCGGGTATCAAAGACTTTGAGTGACATTTGGTTCTAAAATATTGCGAGGATCTACAATGTTACATCCAAACCGAAATGGTTTTTTTTGACATCTCATCACTGGGATTTGCTTATCGATATGATGTCAAAATCGAGTAGAAGTTTAAGTAGTAGAACAAGAGGGAATTTGGGTCTGAAAATTACAACAACCAAATTATGGTAAAGGCGGACCTAATTCATATAATATCCAATCTCAAGACAACCAATCCAAGCCATAAGAAAAAAAAAGCAATGGGAAGACGAAGAAGGACACTGGGAAGTGGTGAAACTTCCACAAAATCCCTTGGCACAACACTGATGAATGTCGCTCGAAATAGTCATTGGTATCCGAGCTCAAAAAAACAGAGTTGATCCTAGAATCAAACTCTAATTTAGACAATAATAAAAGGAGACAGATTCCAGGCTAAGCAAGACAACTTCTTCAACAAGGAAAGCAATTCACCAAGGTTCATATTCAACAAAAGCTTCCCCATATTCCTTGTGAAATTGACACAACGGGGATCATTTCTTCCTAAGGAGGGAAGAATTATCTAGGTGGAAATCAATATCCACCCAACTATTCCACTGGCTCAAAAAAATCTTTTCCACCTTGGCATCTTTTCTATGGTTTTTCTGATCCTAAACGTTCGAGGTCGTTTTGAGGCCCTAAATGACATCTTTTGGGCTCGACAACGCCTAAGATATAGCTGAAGGTATATGCTAAGCCAAACAAAATATTTACTCCTTGGCTAGACCTTTCCGATCAGGTATAGAATGCTCCAAACGAAGATCATATGCAAACGTTACACCCTCAAGAAGTTGACGCATCCACTACCCCCATCTGGGCCCGCAAACCTTTTGGCATTTCATCTTCTGGGTTATGGTTTTGGATTTTATTTATGTTAAAAAGGCCTTTGGAGCCTCATTGTAAACATCATAATCTTCTTATGAATCAACGTAGTCATCACATCTCTTCTACAAAATGTGTTTCCACCATTCTAGTGAGTTCATTCACTCTGTAATTTTACAGTTTCTGTACATTTCTTTCATTAATAAAAATTGTGCATTATTGTATCTATGTGTTTCTAGAAATATATATGTGTATACTTATTATATTTCCACCTTCATTTCATTCTCAAAATAATCTGGATCAACAAGTAAAGGATCCAACAAAGGGCCTCAGGTACCATGAATTCACACTCAAGGCATCAGATTACAGGAAAGCATACTAGGTCTGGCTCTTAGCAAAAAATGAAAAGAGGTTTATTTCCTGGTATAATAGATGGACCCCATATCCAAAAGGATGGTACTCCTAAAATATGTTATATAATCAATTCCAATATACTGGACCTCTCTTTCCTGTGTGCCAAAAGGAGTACTGCACAAAATTTCTAAAAAATCCTTATACTTCCTATGGGCAGAGAAAGAAGACACCCAATCCCTAGTACTGGATTCAAAGAATCATATCTCAAAGCCAAAAGGAAATCATGTATGGGGTTTAAAGGAAATTTTTACCTTTGCAAAAGCCCTGGAAACAAAAAACTCTTGGAATCTGATTGAAGGGAATGGATTGTGGCACATAATAATAAAAGAAAAATACTTTCCCCATAATTCTATTCTGGAATGGATCAAATATCCAAATAAATCCACCAAAAAGGAACTATCATTTGGAAATCCATCAGAAAATCCTTTCACACAATAGTATATTGGCTAATATGGAAGATCAGGGACGACTCCAAAGTGATAATTGGGAAGGATCCATGGATTGGATGTTCCAACAAACACTTACTTCTGGAGGATATTTTCCTCTCACTAAATTAGCGAGGCTTCTTTTATCTAAATCAAATTGGACACAAAGACTTCATCACATCAAACACAAGATGGATCTCGGGAGAAGATTTAAATCTCGAAGAAAACTCCTTGTAGACTTGACAAGGATATATCAACTTTATGGAAAATTCTTTCGTCAGACTTACTGATCAAGAAGACCAACTTATTTGGTTCTTCAATAGAAAAAAAAAATATTCTCCAAAACAGGGATATCTTTCATTGATGCAGGCCACTGAAAAGGAGCCCCCTCCTTGGTGGGGTAATATTCTTTGGAAATTCAAATACCCCCAAAATTAATCCTTTTTATTTTGCTCCTTCTAAAAAACAAGGCCCCTACTTGGGAGAACCTACAGAACCATTCCTTGATAGGCCCAAGTCGATGTGTCCTCTGCTTTTTTATAGAAGAATCCAATATACAAATGTTCCTTCACTGTCCCTTCACAACTTTAGTTTGGAAAGAGATTAGTATTTCTCTTGGGCCCTCCCTACTCTAGAATGGATCGAATATGGCAGAAGCTCTAAAATATTGGTTGTCTATTTATCTAAATATTGAGTTCAAGGCTCTCCCTCTCATCATTTGTTTAAGGATCCTCTATTTCTTCTATTTGGATTGTTGTGGTCGCAACAGTAGAAGTGGGTTCTTCAACAAGCTAAGCAAGACAACTTATTCATCAAGGAAAGCAATTCACCAAGGTTCATATTCAACAAAAGCTTCCCCATATTCCACGTGAAATTGACGCAACGGGGACCATTGCTTCCTAAGGAGGGAAGAATTGTCCAGGTGGAAATCGATAGCCACCCAAATATTCCGCTAGCTCAAAAAAATCTTTTCCACCTTGGCATCGTTTCTACGATTTTTCTGGTCCTAAATGTTCGAGGTCGTTTTGAGGCCCTCAATGACATTTTTTGGGCTCGACAACGCCTAAGATATAGCCGAAGGTAGATGCTAGGCCAAACAAAATATTTACTCCTTGGCTAGACCTTTCCGATGAGGTATAGAATGCTCCAAACGAAGATCGTATGCAAACGTTACACCCTCAAGAAGTTGATGCATCCACTACCCCCATCCGGGCCCACAAACCTTTTGGCATTTCATCTTCTAGGGTTATGGTTTTGGATTTTATTTATGTTAAAAAGTCCTTTGGAGCCTCATTGTAAACATCATAATATTATTATGAATCAACGTAGTCATCAGATCTCTTCTAAAAAATGTGTTGCCATCATTCTAGTGAGTTCATTCACTTTGTAATTTTATAGTTTCTGTACATTTCTTTCATTAATAAAAATTGTGCATTATTGTATCTATGTGTTTCTAGAAATATATATGTGTATACTTATTATATTTCCACCTTCATTTCACTCTCAAAATAATCTGGATCAACAAGTAAAGGATCCAACAAAGGGCCCCAGGTACCATGAATTCACACTCAAAGCACCTAATTACAAGAAAGCAGATTGGGCATGGCTCTTAGCAAAAAATGAAAAGAGGTTTATTTCTTGGTATAATAGATGGACCCCATATCCGGAAGGATGGTGTTATCACACTAAATTGCCTTGCATATTTTATTTTGTTTTCAATCCTTTTTTAAGCCTTATATTTTAAATTTTCTTTTAAAGTCTCATCTCTTTAAAGTTTATGTTTGGTAGGACCCCTTACATGATTAAAGTTTGAGTCTTAGCTCTAGTTTGATCCTCAAAATGATTTTTTAGTCCTAGAACCATTTTAACTCATGAATTATTTTGGTGCCCTTAATGACTTGTCCCTAGGTTGATCCCTCCCATGATTTCACCGATCTAACACACCTTTCTCCTCACTCATTATTTTGTAGGCATACCTCATTCTCCTTGCTTACCTATCTAATCATTTTTTGAATTGGACATGTTGCCTACTCATCAGGAAGTTCCGTAGCGCCTATCTAGTTCATCATACTTCCACCTCAAGTCATGATTTCCATGATTGATGTCATGTCCCTTGTTTTCAGTGCTAGCAGTTAGTTAAATATGCTTTCCATATCTTGCATTTACGAGCCCTGGTAACGGTTTATAATTTTGAAAGGCTCAACAGTGATGCACTGTGCAAATTCACAAGTCCCGATCATGTGACAATAAGGCAACCAAGTTTGAGACTGAAGTGGGTTCGAGGGCCGAATTTTTTGCAATCTCATCCTGAGATTTCATTGAAGATTCCAATAGGTGTCTACTCCACAGGTATCCCATGTTCCCTCCTTTGCATATTAATTTTCACAAGAAATTTGTGCTTGGGTTTAGGTTTGCCAAGTTTTCACAGTCATGAGGGACTTGTATTTACATGATAGCCTTGTCTTGTTTATTTTTCAGACTTGTATCTTCATTGCTTGTGTCTAAGTCTTATTATTGTTTCCTTCCTTAGCCATTGAAATCGCAAGACTATAAATAGCCTATCCTCTGCGTATGTGTTGCACTACCCAGAGGCGCTTCTTAAACCCTCTTTGATTTCCTTGTTTGCTTTCACCTTGGAGTTTGGCATTTTTACTCAATTGTAGAGAGCCAATTTCGGATTACTCCCTCACTATTTACACTCCAGAACACTTGTACAAGCCTAAGGGTATAATTCCTAAAAGTCGAGCTTGGCTTACTAACATCAGTCTGTCTAAAAGGGTCAGACTTATATATTTGAAACTTGATTCAAAGCCTTCATGTTCATTACCATCCCTTAAGCCTTTTAAAATCCCTCATTCTGAGCCATGGAGACTCCTCAATCGAGGAATACACACAAAGGTGGCAAAGTGGTTAGGACAGAACCGGTGGACATGCATCTTTTGTTGATACTGAGAGGGGGGTGAATCATTATCAAGTACAATTTAAAACCTTTTTAAACTTATACTTAAACCATTCAACTATATCGAATGATCAATGAACAATAATATAAGAGTTACACCAATACACCACAATACACCATGCACAATATATGAGAAATAATTAATAGTTATTGTTCAAGGGAAGTAATGACTTCCAAAGGTAGCTACAGCTTCCAAACGTAAAGGGAGGGATAAAAATCCAAGAGGAAGATACAATCATCCAATATCAAGATAGGATTTAACTCTCCATCCTTTCCCCTTCCTTCCACCCAATAATATATGAGAGATAATAAAACTTTACATTAAATCATCACCATCAACCAACCATCACATAGAACCTGATAATGCTTCCTGAGACTTCTTCAATTTCTGAAATTCTTCAATTCTTGGAATACTCTCATCCTATAGATAATATTACTCAATATATTCTCTGAAAATTCTCCAAGTTTCACTCCTTGAATCCTTCCCAAAAAGAAGTTATAGAGAGAATGGTAGACTTTGTTCAATTCTGGTTTATTCAGGAGACCGAACTTTTACAGAATTCCCCACGCTCAATATTTAACATCAGATTCTAAAACTTGTACAAAAGAAACTAAAGTCCATACTCTTTCCAATTCAATTTGTCCCACTTCATTTGGATTCTCTATGAAGAAGTTATGATTGTTGTACCTAGAACACCCTTTTATTGACTAGCTTCAGGACTGATCAAAAACCCCATCTTCCACAGAGTGTATCTCCATAATTATAGCGAATCAAAAGTTGAAACTTTTACCACAGGTACCTTGATATGTATTCTCAATACCATATCAATTTCACCATCTGAATTGTTCTATAAAAACGTTATAGCTAAAATTGTAAGATGACCTGAAAATAACATACCTTAGAACACATCACCAAAAGACTTCATCCTCCCTTGAAATTCGGTCTTCTTTACTTATGTTTTCCTCTGAAATTTGACTTGTGTATAAAATTAATTTATAATGATATATATTTATACCATTTATGTCACTTCCTTTTAACATTAGGGCTGACCTGACACTTTCTTATTTTGTAATTATGCTCTTTAATTATTTTCAAGGCCTACATGTACTTCCTTCTTGAATTCACTTTGTCATCTTCAAAAATTTATTTCTCCTCAACCATGAGGATCCACGTGACATGCCACATACCAATGGAAACAACATGATGTATACTATCCATCCATGGGTATTTTATCTACATGTGCATTGTCCTTCATGTCCAAATAACTTCATCAATCTTGTGGTCCAAAGCCCATGACTAGGGTTGACATCAATGACAACAACCAATCTTCCAACAATTCCCCCCTTTGTCATTGATGGAAACACTCATTCTCCCCCTATCATCATGATCCGAATTTATCTCCCCCTTTGACATCAACGGAAAAGGGTAGGGATTCTCCCCCTGAGTTTAATGACAAAAGGTAACTCTCTTCTTTGGGGTTGCTCCCTCTGAACATGTGGCACTCAATAATACTTCATCCTTATTTTTGGTCTTTGGAACTTTTTCTTCCTTGGAATCCTTATCTGTGGCTTCTATCTTCTCACTTTTCTTCATGTCTAGGATGTATATGTTGTCCCGTCTTCTTGTTGCAGTTGCAACCAATCTTCCTGAGCTATTTTCTCTTATTTTACATTTTTGAGAGTCAAACGTAAGAGTGTATCCTTGATCACATATTTTGTTGACACTGAGGAGATTATGCTTCAAATCTTCAACCGATAGGACTTTTCCTGCTTTTACATTTTTACTTCCAAGCTTTACAATTCCTTTTCCAATTATTTTAGTAGATGATTCATCTCCAAATGTAACATTTCCACCCTTTTTCTTCAAGATGACAAATTTGCTTTGATCTCCAGTCATATGAGATGAGCACCCACTATCTATGAACCATTCATATTCTTCTTTGCATTCTTTAGTGACCAATGTTATTTGATAGTTTTCAACAATATTTCCTATTCTACCATAGTTTTCAACAATAGTATAAGAGTTACACCAATACACCACAATACACCATGCACAATATATGAGAAATAATCAATAGTTATTGTTCAAGGGAAGTAATGAATTCCAAAGGTAGCTACAGCTTCCAAATGTAAAGGGAGGGCTAAACCTCCAAGAGGAAGATACAATCCTCCAATATCAAGTGAGGATTTAACTCTCCATCCTTCCCCCTTCCTTCTACTCAAGAATATATGAGAGATAATAAAACTTTACATTAAATCATCACCATCAACCAACCATCACATAGAACCTGATAATGCTTCCTATGACTTCTTCAATTTCTACAATTCTTCAATTCCTAGAATACTCCGATACTCTAGATAATATTACTCAATGCAGTCTCTGAAACTTCTCCAAGTTTCACTCCTTGAATCCTCCCTAAAAAGAATTTATAGAGAGAATGGTAGACTTTGTTCAATTATGGTTTATTCAGGAGACCGAACTTGTACAGAATGCCCCGCACTCAATATTTAACATCATATTTGGAAACTCTCACACAAGAAACTATAGTCCATATGATTTCCAATGAAATTTTTCCCACTTCATTTGGATTCTCTATGTAGAAGTTATAACTATTTTACCCGAAACACATGTTTATTGACTAGCTTCAGGACTGGTAAAAAACCCTATCTTCCACAAAGTGTATCTCCATAGTTATAGTGAATCAAGAGATGAAACTTTTACCACAGGTACCTTGATATGTCTTCTAAATAACATAGAAATTTCACCATCTGAATCGTTCTAGAAAAAATGTTATAGCGAAAATGGTAAGATGACCTGGAAATAACTTACCTTAGAACACATCACCAAAAGACTTCATCCTCCCTTGAAATTCGACCTTCTTTACTTCTGATTTCATCTGAAATTAGACATGTGTATCAAATGAAATGTATAATGATATTTATTTATATCATTTATTTTAGTTCCTTTTAACATTAGGGCCAACCTGACACTTTCTTATTTTGTAATTGTGTTCTTTAATTATCTTCAGGGCCTACATGTACTTCCTTCTTCAATTCACTTTGTCATCTTCAAAAATTTATTTCTCTTCAACCATGAGGATCCACGTGATGTGCCACCTACCACTGAAAACAACATGATGTATATTATCCATCCATGGGTGTTGTATCTTCATGTGCATTGTCCTTCATGTCTAAATACCATCATCAATCTTGCGGTCCAAAACCCATGACTAGGGTTGACATCAATGACAACAACAAATCTTCCAAAATATTTTTGATACAAAGCCCATGGAAAGAGAGAACTTTCAAAGAGTAGGGTGCCTCTCTTTCTGTCAGAACATGCAGAGAGGCCATCCAGAGATAGAAAGATAGTTTTCATTACAATTTGATGGCAGGAAAAGCAAGGTTGGGGATTTGGAGTTGTAGGTGACTGAAGCCTCTATCTCAACTACAACACGGATCCCCATTACAGGTGAAAATTGGTTCAAAGCCATGGCTTTGAGTTCAGACTATGCAAAATATATTTTTAGACCTGAATATCAAGTCATTGATTTATCAAAAAATATGCCAAGGAGTGAATTGATTGAACAATTTGATAGATTATTGAAGATCATACATAGATATTTTACTTGTGAAGGGATATTTAACACATCGTACCAGTACCATATAAGGATTTTGCTACATTTTACTGGTAATGTTGAGATGAATATTACCTATTACTTGTTGAGGAGTATAGGTAAGATGTCAAACATGATACAAGCCAAATCTAAAGATGTGGATTCTAGCCTTTTCCACTTTGGATTAATCAGAATGCTAGTCTCTGAGGAATTGGGTAAGAAAGAGATTTCATGGGAGAACTTTGTTGTTACCTCTCATTTCAACTTGGATCTAGCACCAACTCCTCAATCACAGAAGGCAAGTCCTTTGTCACCCACTAGTACTACTAAAGCAAGGGCTAGTAGGAAGAGAAAGGGAAAAGCCCCTGTTCAAGTTTCAGAGATCAACAAGCAGGTCACAGAAGTTGAGGAGGAAGTTTGTCTTTCTCCAAAAAGAGAATTTTCACCACCTCCTCCACCAGGGTTAGAAGAGGTGCCTTCTTCTACCAAATATGCATCCAAGAGAGGGAAGAAGCTTCTCTTTCCCTCTTCTCCTCCAACAGTCGAAATCAAGGGTAAAATACCTTTCACAAGGTCATCAATTCATAAGGAGGTTTTCAAAGAGTAGTCTTTACCAGAAACCCCTATTTAAAAGAAGAAAGGAAAAAGAATTGAAAATCCCGTGCAAGAGAAACAAGAAGCCCATGTCCAAAAGAAGAAGGGAAAAGGCATTGAAAATCCTGTGGAAGAGAAATAAGAATCCCCTATACATAAAGGGAAGGGTAAAGGTACTAAAATAACTTTGGAGAGAAAAGATGGAACCTCTGTAAAATATTTTGATAAGCCTGTGGAAAGAAATGAAGAAACCTCTGTGCAGAGGAAGAAAGGTAAAATAAAAGCCACCAAGAAACTTGATGAAGTAGACAATACACTTCCCATGAAGGTGGAAGAGAAATCTGAGAAGAAACCTATTGATATTGTGCACAACACTACTCTTCCTGATAGTTAGACCTTAAGAGACTCGTCAGGAAAATTAGAGATGCATGGAAAGAGGTGGCTCAATTGAAAAATGAAGCAATGTCTTATAGGGTGAAAATTAAAGAGCTCATAGATGGCTATAGACATACCCTTGAATTGGAAATGTTTGCAGCAAGAAGGACCCAACCCCTTCATAGACAACTAAAGAACCTTTACAGACAAAACAAAGGCTTTCAGTCTCAGAACATGAAGCTAAAGGCAGAGCTGAAGCACTTTCAAGATGAGGTAGCGCAAAGAAATTTACAAGTGTTGGTTGAAGCTTCCATTGAAGATGACAAACCAACAACTAAGGAGAGCACATATACACTGAAGAATCCTGCCAATGCTTAGAAGAAGAAGTCTGTTATGTCAATTGAAGATCCTCTTTCTACTAGAAAGAGTGTGAGGTTAAGTGTCAAAATGACAAAATAGATGGTAAAAGGTAAGCCCCATTTTTTAGGATGGTTCCTTTTTGGGAGAGTTAACTGATATGAAAATATTATCTCTACCATATATACAGGATACTAAGTGTTTAACTATCTTGGTTTTGGGTTTTTGCAAAGTGCTAGTTTCCCCAGTGGTAAAAGGCACTACCTATTGTACAGTCAAGGCACCTAGTTCAAATGGTTTTTTCATCATGAAAACCCACAAATTACTTTTCACAAGTTCAAGATTGAAGGCACTGCATTTTTGGAAATGCTACCCAAACCTGCACACAGATGCAGCATAAGTGGCGCTACCTAATGGTGCTACCTAATATTGCACAAAGAGAAGAGTTGGCATACAAGCGCAACACAGGGGTGCTACCTAATATTGCACAGAGAGTAGAGTTGGCATACAAGTGCAACACAACGGTGCTACCTACAAGAACTACCTAATATTGCACAGAGGGAAAAGGTTAGCACACATATGCAGCACAATGGCGCTACCTACAGGAGCTACCTTATCTCCTTGTAGTGCGCTACCCAGATTCTCTACCCAAGGAAGCTGCCAACAAACACCAGGGATCTAGGAGGACCAAGCTAACAACTTTGGGATAAATTGATGATGGATAATATCATAGAAACATCATCTATCATCATGAAGACAACCACATGATTTGAAAGACACATGGAAAACAAGGAGCTATGCAGCAAGAGGGAATCAAATCAGCTTGAAGTTTGGTTGGATTATTCACCAACATTTTCCTGTTTTACAGAATAGGTGGTTAGATAAGTTGTTAGATCAAATAAATGTTTAGAGTTGTTTAAGGGAAGGAGGTCAGCTTGTACCTCCCATCGTTGCCTCCCTTTTGTTATAAATAGATAGATCAATTGCTTTAGTAGGTTTGGATGGTTGAGCAAGGATCCCTTGGAATGTAATATTTTGATGATGTAACTGTGATCTAGTGATGTACTGGACTTAAGACTTTTTGACTAATAGAAATCAACTTCTCTTTCGGCTTATTTTCTTCTGATGCTAAATTTTCATGCTTTGAACGATTCACATGAATGATTGTGGTGATGTTATGATGGATGTTTGATCATTATGTTATCATGATGTTTATTTAGCTTCCTTAGTTTCTCAGTTCAAGAAGATCTTGTGTTACGAAACTTTCTTCCTTAGGATTTTGTAGACCTGATGTTTACAACAGCCCCTACACTTCTCTTATTCAATTCTTCCCTCTATTCATACTTACTCCCAAACTAGTGATTGAATTTAGCCAAGACCTTAATTGCTGGTGTATTCTAGACCTGTTATTTGAGTTAGAACATTATCATTTGAGTCCTTTTCCATTTGACCCTTTAAACACCCTTACATTCACTTATAACTTGATGGGTATTGCGCTTGCCTTCTAGGCAATCTGAAGGTGACTCCTAGTGCTAACATTCTTGGAGTTGTTGTCGGGGAATGATTTGAAGACTTTTCCATGGGATTAAAAAACACAGTATACTAGTCCTAAAGGTGCATTAGAACTCAGTATCTTGAAGATTGCAGCATGCACCTGGCGACTCCATTGTTTCAGCTCTGGCACCTAAAGGAAGACATATGAGATCAAATCCACAACTACCTTTGGTTCCATCTGAGGCTGACCTGGAGAAAATAATCAAGAAGGGAATAAATTCTCTGAAAAGTTTTTTTGTTGCTGCTACAAGTGTTTCTGGTTAGTTGCCTAATTCCACTCTTGATACTCCAGTTGTTTTATCAAGTAAGCATTCTTTACCTTCTGCTGAAGTATCTAAAAAACTTGATTTTGAAGAGTTTCTTGTTGAATACTCTTCCTTTGAAATTGAACTGAAAGAAGAAAACATAGACATATTTTCTTCCCCTGACATTGAGAAGTGTTTCAGTCTTGATAGTTTTGAATATTTCCCTACTTTAGGGTTTGCTACACCTCTTTCTGTTAAAACTTTCATTGCCAAAGAAGTAGGAACTTCATCCCCTTTCCAGACCTTACCATCTTCTTCCAAGACTCAACATGTTTTTGTGAAAATGGAAACCCCCCTTTAATTCATTCCTTCTTCCCCTAATATGCACACAACCAAGTTTCGTTCTCCTCCTTGTTCACCTAGAATCCAAAATCAAATGGAAGTTGTTAACCCCCTTGCAAATAGGATGGATTCCATAGTGGCTGCAAGATATGCTCCTCTAGTCTTACCTCAGCCAGTGAATTCTCTTCCCCCTAGAGATTATTTGAAATACATGCCCAAGTTTACTGGAGAAGAAGATATAACAGTTGAGTAGCATCTTGTTTCTTTCTATAGATATGAAGATAACCAAAATATTGAAAGTGAGGATGCGTGGATGAGGGTTTTCATCCAAATCCTTTTTGGTGAGGCTAGGAAGTGGTTTAGGGGTATAGCCTCTAGATCCATTGTTGGTATTGAAGCATTGGATGAAGCTTTCTTGAGGCACTGGGGGAAAAAAGGAATTTTTGTACTACATCACCGAATTTGGATCTCTAAAAAGGAAAGAAGGAGAGTATGTCGCTGACTTTTCTAAAAGATTTAACAAAATGTACAATAAGATTCCTGATGAGATAAAAACCACTGAAACTTATGAAAAAATCACTTATGCCAGTGCATTTGATTCTGAATTATGTCTCCTTTTGAGAGAAAGAAGGTCACCTTCCTTGGTTCATATGCAAGATGTTTCCTTAGAGGTAGAATCCAACATAGTGGCATCATATAAACTCAGGGGGAAATCTAATAGGGATAGGAGAAAAAATAGAGCTGAAGCTTCAACTTCTGATTCCTCTGTTGTCCATTCTCAAGTAGATGAGTTGACCAAATTAGTAAAATCTCTTTCCACTGAAATTGAGAAATTAAAATTAGAAGGAAAACAAACATATAGAAATGCTCAAAACAATGATAATAGAGGTAACTACAGGAGACCAAATAATGCTCCCCAAATCTTTCCCAGAGATCCTAGAAATAGAGAGAGAGATGATCAGAGGGTACAAGCTCCTTTGCAAATAATTTAATGGTTGATGAAGAAGAAGAGGAGGTAGAAGTTGATCCTGAGATTCACTGCTTAGGTGACACATCCCCATCCCCACACTTGACTCAATCCTCTTATGAGCAATCTTTAATGGATATTCAAATTAATGAATTAAGCAAGGGAGAGAAAGCAAAGGAAAATGCTAGTAGACATAATCTGAGATCTAATAAGAATGAGAAAAAAATTGATGCCCCTAATCAACCTACTCAAAAAGAAGATTCTGCCAAGGCTGTAACAGTGAGCAGCAATGAAAAAGACTCTCAAAACCCACAAGTTCTGATCAGAAATCCTTTTCATAAAACTAAAGATATCCTAAAACCTTCCTCTTCTTTTATTTTTGAGAATGAGATCTAGAAAATAAAGATCCATGTACCCTTTTTGGAATTGATAAAAAATGAAGAATTTAAGAAGTACCTATAAAAAATGCTACAACCTGAATCATCTCCAAATTCCATTGATTCGATAAATCTGCAAGATGAAAAACCAGTAGTGATTTTAGGCCCTTTGATAGAGGACAAGAATGATTCATCCCCACCTTTCTATACCTCACTGAATATACATGATAAGGTGCTACACAATTGTCTCATGGATTCAGGGGCATCCCACAATATTATGCCAAAATCTGTTATGGATGAACTTGGGTTGGAAATCACAAAGACTTATCATGACTTATATTATTTTGACTCCGGAAAAGTTAAGTGTCTTGGAGTCATTAAGGATATGGTGGTGACCTTATTTCAGCTGCCCATGAAGAGTATACTCATGGATATGATGGTTGCTGATGTTCCCCCCAAGTTTGGCATGCTCTTGTCAAGATCCTAGATAAAAAGACTTGGGGGAACCTTGCAGATGGATCTCTCTTATGCTACTATTCCTGTTTTTGGGGGAGATCATAGAAGACTTCACAGGGAAGCTCAATTGGCTTACACCATTAGTGATGAAGCAAATCCCACAAATCACCCTACTTTTTATTTTGATACAAATCTTGGATCTAGTATTTTGCAACTCATTGATGCTCTTGAAAATCCTTTAGAAATCAGAAAAAATTCCTCAACTTTTCTTTGATGGAGCCTCTTCCAAGGAAGGGGCTGGTGTTGGGGTGATCTTTGTCTCACCAACTCAAGAAACTATATCTTTGTCATATAAACTAGAATTTGAGACTACTAATAATGTGGCAGAGTATGAGGCTCTTGTCTTGGGGTTGAGGGAAGATAAAGACATGGGGATAGAAGAGATATCAGTATTTGGGGATGTTGAATTGATAGTCCATCAACTTAAAAATATTTATCAAACAAAACACCCTAGGCTTAGATCTTACAGAAAGGAAGTGTGGGATTTGGTGGATAGTTTTTTATCTGCTTTTAATATGTCATTCATTCCTAGAGAAGAAAATACCATGGTTGATTCTTTAGCTGTATCAACAAGCAAATTCAGAATTCATATACCACCAAAAATCAAGTATGATGTATAAGTCAAATACATGCCTTCTATATCAGAGAATTTAAAATATTGGAAGGTGTTCAAAGATGATTTAGAACTTAAAAATTTTCTTGAGACTGTTGATGATTTTTTTGCATTACACATTGATCAGGATCATGATTCAGAAGTCACTCCTCATGTTGATGTTTTACTCAATAAAATTGCTAATCATCATATTGTGCAGTTGCCTAGCAATCATATACCAAAGGGACTAGTTCCTTTGGAAATATTATTTGATGGGGGATGATGTGGCATTGAAATGGAAGGTATCCATTGATGATGCTGATATAACTGAGTGAAATTTGGGCACTGAAAAGGATCCGAAATATGTCAAATTGTCAAGCAACTTATCAGAAGAGCAGAGGGAAGAATATACTAAGTTGTTGAAGGAATTTGCTGATGTATTCGCTTGGACTTATGAAGATCTCAAAACTTATGACACACGAATAATAGAGCACAAGATCCCATTAAAAGAAAACACCAAACACTTCAGGCAAAAGTTGAGGCAAATCAATCCTATGTTGTTGCCTGTCACAGAGAAAGAAGTTAAGAAGATTTTAGATGCAAAAATTATCATTCCTTTGAGGTATTTTGAATGGGTAGCCAATTTGGTCCCAGTAAGAAAAAAGAATGGAGAAATCAGACTTTGTGTTGATTTTCGAAATCTGAATGGAAGCTCAAAGAAGGATAATTACCCTTTATTCAAGATGGAGCACATATTACAGAAGGTGACAAGAGCAGCCAGGATGTCTATGGTTGATGGATTTTTTGGGTACAATCAGGTCTCTTTTTTTCCATAAGACAGGGAGAAGGCAACCTTTACCACTCCTTGGGGGACATTTATGTATGCCAAGATGCCCTTTGGTTTGATGAACACAAGGGAAAATTTTTAGTGATCTATGGACATAGAATTTATTGGAGAAAAGGATAAGTTTTTTGTTATCTATTTATATGACATAACAATGTACTCTTAGTATGATAAAGAACACTGTGATCACTTAAGAAAGGTTTTCTTTAAATGAAGAAAATTTGGCCTCTCCTTGAATCTAAAAAAATCATTGTTTGCCATGAAAGAAGGAAAATTATTGGGGCATATTGTGTTAGCTGAAGAGGTAAGGTTTGATTCCAGTAGGGTTGAGGCTATACAAACATTATCACTTACTATATCTAAGAAAGAGGTACAATCTTTTCTGGGAAAAATCAATTTTTTGAGAAGATTTGTGTCAAATTTTGTCAAGTTGGTTAAGTATATCACAACCATGCTAAGGAAGGATAGTGAAATCAAATGGACTGTTGAGTCTCGTGATTCTTTTGATCAAATAAAGAAAGCCTTGATTGAAGCCCCAGTTCTTGGCATCCCCAAATATTCCAAGGGATTTCTTATTTTTTCTTTTGCCTCTTTTGATATAGTAGCAACAGTCCTATTACAGAGGAATGTTGAAGGCTTAGAGCAACCCATTGCCTTTTTCAACAGGGCATTGAGAGATGTTGAACTAAAATATGACATCATGGAAAAACAATCCTATGCATTGGTTAAATCTCTTAAGTCCTTCAGAGTTTATGTCCTACATTCAATAGTTATTTCTTATGTCCCGTCAACTACTGTAAAAGAAATTCTTATTTAGCCTGATATAGATGGAAAAAGGAGCAAGTGGATTGCTAAATTACTCGAATTTGATTTGGAGATTAGGCCTACCAAATTGGTTAAAGGCCAGGGTTTATCCAAGCTCCTGGCTGAATCAAATTTCTCAACATTTGGAGTGAATTTGATCCACTCATGTTTAGAAAATCAGCAGGCCGAGATAATTGATAAAGGTCATCAAATCATCTCTGCATTGGAAAATTGCAGCTGGTACAAGGACATTATATTTTTTTTCTGCAAAACTTACAACCTCCAAGTGGTATGGAAAAGAACAAGGTGAGAGCCTTAAAACTCAAATCAATAAAGTACTTCCTTGTTGATCAAATTTTGTATTGGAAGGATCCATTAGGAGTTCTTTTGAAATGCCTAGACCCCCAAGAAGCCCAAAATATTATGTTTGATTTTCATGATAGTTTGTTTGGGGGGCATCATTATTGGAGAACCGTAACAACCCTGGTTAAATAGTTGCATAGGGATTATTAAGTATAATTAATTAGATAATTAATTGTCCTAATATGGTTTTAGTTAAACAATGATTAGTGTTAATAATATTAATTAATTAATTAATTATTAATTAATTTTTATAACTGTTGATTGATTAATTAATTAATTAATTGATTACTTAACACATTCAATGATTTAGTTAAAGCATTAAGCCACTTAATAACTTTAATTTAATCCTTATGAAACTTTACGTATGACAGGTTAAGGATAAGATAATAAAGGAGGGGATAAGGTAATTAATGGAGGGGAGGAGAGTCGATGAAGAGGGAGATATGAAGAGGAAGAGTCCTATGGGGAGGGGAATTATGATTATGGGGGGAAGGAGTATTATTGGAGGGGGGTCTGTATTTCTGTGGAAGAGATTCTGGTTTTGAGGAGTTTTTTCGGGGAGTTTTGGTGAACCATTGCAGGGGGCACCAGGTTGCTAGGGGTTTGGGGCATGGGGGCCAGGATTCCTTACGATATCCTGGAGCTAGGGAGCCAGATAGGCTGCTCCTAGCTGGCTGGGTGGTTACTCGATTTGGGCAGGGTTTGGTCAAAGCAACAAGTTGGGCAAGACAACAGAGAGGACCACCATATCAGCAGGAATTGGCATCAGAAAGAGGTATTTTATTTATGAATTTGTTGAGTTATGCATTGATTATGTAAGTTATTTTCATGCTGTGGATAAATTTTAAATTTTGTTGAATATTATATGCTTATATGATGGTTAATGAATTATTTATGCAATGAGAAAGGAATTTTAAGTTTAATTGTATGAAATTGTTTTAGGGTTTAATTAAATTAGGTCCCTACTGTAAATTCTAACCTTGTACAATATCTACTGCAAACTGATATTCAGAAAAGAACAGAAAAGATACAATGGCAAATACAAACATTACACAAAGATTTTTCACCTGGAAACCCAA
>JZKD02S0898874.1:67075-87482 GCA_000966675.3 Picea glauca
TAGAATAGTATTACCTGAAAATATATCAAAACTCATACCGTTATCCATAAAAACAAACTTGGCTCCATTACCCAAACCTGGGTTCTCCAACTTCTCATAGCCATAACTCTCTAACCGTGAAGAGTTATGTGATGTTCCACATACCACCGGAAATGGTATGACAAATAATATCCATATAGGTTATTTTCAATGACAAATTCACTGACCTTCATCTCATTATTCCACAAATAAGCATGGGTTCTCTTACCATACTTATAGGATAACTCAATCTGCAAAGCGTCTTCCCATGAGGGATTTCACCATAAGGGGACCACTTCGGAGTTCATCCATTTGTACTTATTATCAACCATGACAAGACAATAATGAGTCATCTTTACATCAAACAAACTTGGGTCCATTATCCAAACCTTTGTGCTACTAGAATTCACTACCGTACTTTTTCCAAGGGTTGACATAAATCACTAAGGGTTGACATCAATCTACAATATCACTCTCCAATAGTTGACATCAATGAAAACCAACAATCCATACCAAATATCCATCAACCTAAGCCAACTGTCTGGCAATATCCCCCTTTGGAATTGATGGCAACACCAACATTGATGGCAACACTTAGTCATGATAACATTCATGCTTATACTATTTATCAATGTTTCTATCTCTCCCCCTTTGACATCAATGGAAAAGGGTATCTCCCTTTGGGGCTGCTCCCCCTGACTGAACTCTCCTTGGGAATGATCCCTATGTCTACGTGCCTTTGATTTTTCTTTGTGTTTATAATCCTCTGATTACTCTCTTTCCCTTCATATGAATAATATCTCCCCCTTTGATAAAGGGTATCACTCTAAAGTCATATTTCTCATTCTTCCCTTGTGACAATCGTTCCCCTTGGAAACATGGTTGTATGCTCTCTCTCCAAGAATTTACCTTTTGCATATGATAAATCTCTCCCCCTTTTTCCTATTTATGGTGCTTCCTCGTGTACATCTAAGACATATAAGATAAGCAATCAAAAGTATTCATTTTGGAGTAGAAATTACTCCTAGTCTCTCGTGAAGATACTCAAGGAATTCCCATGGAAGAGATTTTGTAAAGATGTATGCCAGTTTTTATTTTGTTCCCACATATTCAACTCTGATGTTCTTCTTTACAACTCATTCCCATAAAAAGTGATACTTGATTGGAATGTGCTTCGTCTTGGAGTTCATCACCAGGTTTTTGAGATACTAATGGCGCTTGTATTATCACAATAGATTGGAATGGGATCATCATGCTCAACCTATATATCTATTAGAGTTTGTTTCATCCAAAGAGTCTATGTACAACATGATGTTGTTGCAATATACTCTGCCTCGGCTGTAGATAAATATACTGATGATTTTTTCTTGCTTAGCCATGATACTAAACACTCACCCAAGTAGAACGTTTTTCCACTGGTGCTTCATCGGTCATCAATAAAACCTACCCAATCTGCATCTATGTAGGCAATAAGTGATAGATCCTTTCTTTTTGGATACCATAATCCAAACTCTTATGTTCCTTTGAGATATCTAAAAATCCTCTTCACTACTAATACATGTGAATCCTTTGGTGCTGCTTGAAATCATGCCACCTGTCTAAATTCATGCATTACATATGGTCTAGATGTTGTCACATATAGTAAGCTACCAATCATTGTCATGTACTGCCTCTGGTCTGTAGACTTTGAATCATCATATTTTCTCAACTTGCAACTAGTTTTCATAGGAGTGGTAAGTGGTTTGCAATCTTCCATTCTGAACCTCTTTAACATTTCTCTGATAAACTTAGTTTGAGAAATAAAAATTCCATGGTTTCTTTGACATATATGAAGACCCAAAAAGAAGTATAGTCCTCCAAGTAATGACATTTCAACTTCATTCTGCATATCCTTTGCAAATTTCTGGCTTAACTTGTCATTAGTACTTCCAAAACAATATCATCAACATAAATTTCAATGAATAAAATATTACCTTGAGTTACCATGATGTAGAGCTTGTTGTCTGCACTTCCTTTCCATAATTCATAGGGAGTTTTGTCATTGTTGTTTCTGAGCATCACTCTGTTTTGAATGTGAACTGATGTATGCACTGCATGTGTCCAAAAAATATCTTGTCAATTTGGAATCCATTAGCATTGTTCGAGCCATTTCCTGTGTAATTAGCATCCATTATGATAATGTTCATTTTTATTTGAACCACTCTCTGAACCAATCTATGAATCCATCATGTCGTCCACTATCATATATCTATCCAAACCTGCTAAGTGTTCTTATGAATCCATCTTTGTCGATACTTTCCAAGACTCCACTTGCGCAATTGTCCATAATGCTGACCCATTTATTACTATACTATCATGAAGTCTTGATTAATCTATCAAACTATACTTCTGCTAACTGATTTCTCTGAATATGTCTTCTCAAAATCCGCAAGATGCTCGAAGGATGGTTATTTGGTCTGTCACAGTTATCTCTTAGACTCCCCCTGTCTAATATTCATATTACTTGGGAGTCTCTAAGCTGGATGGCTCAGAAAAATTCCTTCTCTGATGTGTATTCATCATCATCTTCATTGGTAGATTCATTATCTCTCTGAGCTCTGACTTATTTCTTTCTATATGTGGATTCATGTTTCACTACAATGCCTGAAAGTACAATCTCTTGAACTTGTTCCTTATTTACTTGTCCTTCCTTTTTTGTAGTTATTTTCCAAACCTTTCTGTATATGACATATTTCCTTTCCTCTGGAGAATTTTCTTCATTTCGTTTTATTGTCAATCTTGCGATCTCTGGTACATGGTCTTTGTTTACTCGTTCTTCCTGTTTTCATATCCATACTTTCTTATATATGATATCAATATTCCCTTTCATGGAAGTATCGATCATGCTTCTACAATCACTGGCTATGTGTCCATAGTTATGACATTTGTAACACTCAATGTTACGTGTGACCAAATAGGCTTGGTCTGCTTGAACATTTCTTTTATAATCCCTGAAATCTGCAACCTTATGTCCAAAGTTAGTACAATAAAAACAATTACCATAAAATAAATTTTCATACTTGGGAGTGAATGATCTTCTTTGTGGTGTAGTCCTTTTGAATTTTTTCCTTGACTGATCATGATCATGATTGAAGCTTCTTTATGGCTTGTACATGGATCTTATTCTTGAATATGTATCTTCAATAGTTTTCTTAGATTCTAGTTGACCATGATTCCTTCCTTTCAGTACTTCTGCATAACTCTTTTTATTTTCTTCATTCTTCTTTTCTAGCAACGTAGAGTGCTTCTCTTCATTCTCTACAACTGATGTGGATGTTTCTGTCTCTTCAACGTACTTGTTGAGCTTGACGATTTTGAATCTTAGTGTGACAACTTCTTCAAGTTTCTCAACCTCTTATTCTTTCTTCATTATCTGAGACTTCATGAACTCTTATGTTCTCTTTGCTTCTTCAAGTTGGATTTTCAATGTAATTATTTCTTCTTCTAGTCTTCTCTCTTCTTGACCAAACTCTTCCTCAATTTGGTTTGAGTCATTAGTTATTTCCTTGAGATGATCCATCAATATCTTTTCTCTCTTTTCTGCTTCTTCATTTTGTGCTACTATGTTGTCTTCTAAACATTTCTTTTGATATTCTAGAGTTTCTTCAATTTTTCTGGCCTCTTCTAGTTGAGCTCTTAAATTCTTGATGACCTATAGATATTTTTCAGAACCTTCAACACTTTGATTTTGCTTCATCAATTCTTTCTTGGATGACTTGTTTTCTTCTCTTTCTTTCCTTAGATATTTAATTGCACTAATCATTTTTTCTCTGTAATCAACTTCTGCTTCATCATACTCTTCCTCTTTTGAATCTGTCTGACATGATGAACATATTTCTTCTTGTTTCGTATCTGCATCTTCTTTGGCATTTTATGAATCTGCGATGGGTGAATAATATATGTCATCTAACTTATCCCAAAGTTCTTTAGTTGATGAAAATTTACCAACCTTTTATCTTATCGATTTAGGTAATCCTTCCCAAATGAAATCCATTGCTATTTTGTTATTCTTCTTCAATTCCTTCTTGGTTGCAGTCTTTTCCCTTTTTGAACTATCATATCCTATAACAATTGATAGCCAAATATAATGTCCTTTTGCCTATAAAAATACTTCCATCCTTCTACTCCACATCTCATAATTAAAACCATTCTAACCATTAAACATTGGTACTCCATTCTCAGAATAATCCATGATCTCCTTCCAGTGGTTAAATTGTTTCCTGAAGGAACCTCGCTTTGATACCAATTGTTGGATGACTAAGAGGGGGGGTGAATCAATAATATAGAAATTTAATCATTTTGAACCATATAATCCAAGTGTTATATCAATGTATCATTATCATCCAATAACCGTAGAATAAATAAGAAATGAAAAAATGAACAATCATACATATACACAGTCCACCAGTGTTTTACGTGGAAACCTGTTGACAGGCGAAATTGAACACTCGTCAACTGGAGAAGTGGATCCGATCCGGGGTTGTCTAAATAACCCAAGCCGTTTGGGATGATCCACTCTGACGGGTTTAGCGGCTCCGTTGGCTGATATAAGTCTTAGGAAAATGAAAGAAAACTAACTAAAGGAACTAATCTAAATGAAAACAATAATTAAAACAAACTAATAAACAAATCTGAAATAAATATATATAGTCTATTGTCTAGTATTATACAACAATAATTCTATGAAATTAAATGTTCAATTATCAACAGAATTATATCCTAATCACGAATGTACAATATTTATAGATTACAGATTTTAAATGAAAACCTGCAAAAATCATTTGTAAACTGTCCTATGACAGCAAAACTATTGTTTTTTTATTTTTATAATTTTATGAGAAAGAAACGAAATAAAAACTATCTAAGCTGAGCAATTAAAACAATCATCCTAACTATAAATCTAAACTGTATATATCTATCTAAACTACTTAAATAACACTAATAAACTAACCTGTAACAACGCTTTCCAATTTGTCCCATGCAAAGTATCTGATTCAGCTGTTCGATGGGAGGAAACCCGCACCAGATCTTCCACAAGCTTCTTGTAAACATGAAGAAACAGTGCTCTTTGAATATAAATGACAGGACAAACAAGACATAAAATGACAACAATCTTAAGATTTACAAATCGTCACATTTAGATAAATCTGTGTGCAAAGATTTGTACAAAATGATTCATTTAACGAAGAAGATAAACCTTTAATTCATTAAATTGAAACAAAGTAATTATTGTACTTAAAATAAGAGAAATCAAATATGGACAACACATAAGCCAAGTCACATCAACCCGCAAAGAATTATGATAGCTAAAGTAGTCGATAATTGGATTGCAAACTGATATGAACAAAACTTGAAATAAACGTTTGATATATTGAAAGCTAAAGCTGTTACAAAACATCCACTTTCATTCCAGTTTGTATCCTCATAAATCCATAGTCTTTTTTCTCCCCAACAGTGATGATGGGTTCATTACAAAAATAAATGAGTTTATAAAGGCCACAGGGTAAAACATCCCTGTGGGAATTATCAAAAACAATTTACAAAAAATCTGGGGATAATCTCCCAAGTCTCTATTTATGACTTAAGCTAACAACCTAAAACAAAACTACATCATAAAAGTATCTCCTAAACTGCCACAACATGTCCAATTTGCCATTGAAATTCGTAGGTACCTGAAGGTGGACAAAAATAGACAAGTTTAGATAATGTTTTATTGGTAAAATTAACAAAAATCTAAATTTTAAGACTAGCTACAGAATCTCACGATTCTGTAGCTGGTCTTATTTCACAAACAAAATCATTTTTAATCAATCCAAAACTAACAGAAATATATTCGAACTATTAAAAAAATATTTAATTACTACTTGAAAACAAAACAAATCGTTCATGCCAGAAGTAACCAAATCTTAGTGCCAATTTGAAATAGACAGGAATCGTGTTTAATTAACCGAATGCCAACAGGGATATATGCAATCTGTCAAACACTTTTTATTACCAATTCAGAGCAGACCGAGTCATTTAATAATTCGAAACCAACGAAATCATTATTGAATCGATCTCAATCAAAACAACAAATCTTTCATATTCATTCAATACAAACACAATAGTTTATGTCGACTCAGAACTTAACAAAATCGTTGTTGAATCTAAACATAACTAACAGAATCGTTCTTTAATTCAAAACTAATAGAACTATATCAAACCAATATTCAATGCATATACAAACGATCATGCTAATTGAGGGCATACAACATCGTTTCAGAATCAAACCATAAGAAATAAATCGAACTAACTCAGGGCCAACACAATCGTTATACTAATGCGAAATCGTATCAATCAAAACATAGCTACACAATTTTAGGAAACAAATCTTTTGTATAGGTCAAATGCAATCATAATCCAAAATGAAAATATTTATTCAAAACAAAACAAAATCGTTTCTTGAATCTATTCGAACAGAACTAAACGAAAGCAAATCCAATCGACTACCCTAATTCAAACGTACAAAATTGTTTCAAAAGCAAACCAAGCAGAATAAAAAACAAATCAATCGTTTATACTAATCTGTGAACAATAAAATCACATTAACCAAATCATAGTTGTGTTCGAGTTTAACAAACAAATCTTCTATACATTATTCATAACGCAATCATTTTTGGTAATTCTAAAATAACAGAATCGTTATAAAATGAATAGAAGTAATTGAAAGCAAACCCCATCGGTCATACTAATTCAAACCAACTCTTAAAACAAAATCGATGTTGAAATACATACCTGGACAGTAGGAAAATGATTCGATCAGGATAACTTTGAATTGACAAAGGCCGTTGCTGTCTCAACATTTCTGAGGACAATTGAACCAGTGGTTTTTTGTTTCTTTTCGTTGGCTTGTAGCCTATCGTTCTCCTTTGATAGAATAGTAACTCGTTCCTCTAATGATTTAATCTTAGATTGCAACAGGGGAACGTCCATGTAGTAACATTCAAGCCAGGAATTGCATTGAATACACGATGATTGATCGGGCCTTGACATCACAGGTGAGGTTTCTTTCAAGTTACCAGGGGTTTCACTGTGAAGCTTAATTCCTAGGAAGTTAGGGTCGTTCTTGAGGCACGGAGGTAAGTTGGAAACATAGTCATAGGGTTCCATATAGTAGAGGCCATGAGAATAGGGGTATTCCTCAGCTAGGAAACATTCGATCTCCGAGTCTGAATCCTCGCTCAAGACGATAGGATTTTGCTTAGTGCTTTGTTTAAGTTTGTTCCGAGCACATCTCGATATCCATGATGCATTTTTCTTTCCCTTACTGTTGACAATAGTATCACCTTTTCCTTTCTTCTTTATAGGCCTCTTGACGGCCTTAGTATTGTCTTTAGCACACAGGTCGGCCATGGTATCGGGTAGATCAATGTTGGGGAAATTCGAGGGTTTGATAGGGGGTAGAAGGGTAGGATATGGCATTGTAGGCACAACTAGAGTTTCAGTAACCACAACCTTTTCCACTTGGACATACTCGGGAGTGGCAAAGCCATTCCTGGATAGGAAGGCTTGCCAACAGTCACCACTAAGGCTCAGATGATGAACGATAATGACTTTGACCAAGAAATGATGGAAAAGGCTGCTATCAGCCTTCTCACACTTAAATTGTTTGGACATCTTGTACAGATTACGTAAAAGATAATGTAGCATATTAAGAGGGTAGTCTAAAAAATTCATCAATAACCGAAGATGATACAGAAATACCAAGCGAAAACGACCTTCACAGGTCACAAACTGCTTAACAATTGCCAAAAGATTGTGCCACCTGGGTTTGAGGGTAGTGACAGGCATACCTCTATCACAACTAACAATATTTCTTGATGTGAATAGGAGCGGCCACGACACCTCGTCTTCTTTGGAATTTTTAAACCACCTTTGCCCTGTAGCTGGTAGTCCTGTAGCTGAGCTTAGGAATTCCTCATTTAGCTCGAGTTGTATGTCTCCGACCTTAGCCCTGCATCCGTCGAAGGTGAGGGCGAACTGTTGGGAAACTGAAAGGTTGAAACCCTCAAATATTTGGATAAAAACCAGCCAGCCACTATTTTCCAAATCCTCAAGAGCATTGTCGAATAGCAGCAGAGTTTGGATACCATTTGGTTCTATGCACACCACAGGTGCCATAGAATAGAACACACAGTGAGCAAGGTAAATGGCCGAGGGTTTGGACGGGGTATACACAGGACCGATAGCTCACAGGCTTCCTCGAAAACCAACAGAGGTAACCTGGGATAGAAGGCGGGCATTAATGCCTAAGTGTGCGAAGGTGGTGGAACGAAATCAACCCATGAAAAACAGTCATATCCAAATGTACAACCGACGGCACATATGGTGATTCAAATCACTATTGCAATGTGTTAAAAGTAATTCCATCCAAACAATTAATGAAAACTATGGTAAGTCAACCAAATATTTGCACAAGCAATAGTGTTTGCATGGTTTTAAAATCAAGACAATGTTTTGAAATCAGCACCAAGGGTTTGATCATAACAAGTATGTGTTGTATGAAATGATTGCACCAAGGGTCTAACCACAATGTCAATGTGTTTTCATGAAACCAACGCGCCAAGGAATTTGATCAAAGTACATCAAACCATCATTAAATCAATGATTTAATCACAATCATTAAAATATCATCACAGTCTTATAAAAGTGAGGTCATATTAACAACAAAAAAATGCCAAATGAGCAAAGGTTTTGGTGTCTTGCCAACTGTGTGACCATAATTGAATTGGAAATGTAATGAACACATAGACAAGAGTAACTATAATAATCCAATGACGATTTTAATTCCATTGACATGACTTCAAGATCAAAATTTTCACACTTGCAGTCGTGAAAACGAGAACAAAGGCAGGTGTGCAAATGCGCAAGATAATCATGATATTTTATCCAAAATATTGCGATGAGAATCAAGGGTTCCAAAAAACTGGTGTAGGCAGCTTATAAAGATGGGATAAAAATGCGAAATGGATGCCAACAATGGCGACACACTGGTAGAAGCAGTTATCTCTACTGAAAGAACAAATTCAGATTATGATAACAAGAATAATTCTAACTCAAAAACAACCAGAAAATCATTTAAACATCATCAGTAATCAAATATTCCAACAATTCTTAAAGGATGAAAACTGATAACAGTCTTAAGACAAGCGAGCCATGATATTAAAGATAAAATCTCCAATACTATTGACAGAGCCACTGCTGCTAGCAGGTATTCATAGCCTCGACAGGGTTGCCATTTAATCCACTTTGATATCTGTATCCTGCCAAGAAGTTCCAGATCAGAATAAAGGATATTTTAAGGTCAAGATATTTCATACTTATGAATTTTCATATACCCGACATTGCTTCGCTGCCAGCGGGCCTATTCAGTACCCCGACGAAGTTGTCTTAGTGTCATGCATGCATTTACCCACTGCCAACAGACCTGTTCAACATCCCGGGGGGTTTACAAACACTTCCCACAGCTCTTTTATGATAATTTTTTTTTTAAAGGTATATAATTGAGCGGGGTGACACTCAAAATTCTGATATTTTAAACATTTTTTTACAGACCTTGAAAGAATTTTTTAACTGTCCTTCATTAAGATCCAGAGATGGTTTATTTACAAAACCAACCTTCTAAAGCAGGGAGACATCTTTCTGAGTCGTTCCCTTAAGGAATAGGGACAGTGTAAAAAGATAATGGATGATCGTGATAGGCTTATCTCAGATATCGAAATCAGTTAACTTCTTTCAAACAACAGTCTTTTCTCAACACAGATGTAAATTTCAAAAGTATATAATTGATGTTTATACAATTTTTTAGCGGTCATTTTAGTTAAAGAATTTTCTGTTTTCTTTGTCTGAATAGTTCCAAAAATCAGGTATGCGTATTTCCAAAAATAAAAGATGATAAGTACAAGGGAAAAAATCAAAACCAAAACAGTAAAAGAGAAGCAAACAAAAGAAAAATATTTACATAGTATACAAAGGGTTGTCATCAAGTGAAAAATCTTTTCAGAGCTTGGCCATTCACCAGATAGGTGTCAGGTTGTCCCTCTAGATTCTGCAACTAGAAAGAGCTGAGACCCAATTTCTCAGCAATTAAAAATGGTCCAAGCCATAAGTTCTGAAATTTTGTGTGCTCTCCCTTTCCCTCATGCGGTTTGTCCCATTTCAAGACAAGGTCACCTACTTCGAAGTTCCTATCAGAGGCAGAGTTAGAATCAAACCAGCTTTTGACCACTAGTTGATGCTGATATAACTTACGTTTAGCTTGGGCTCTTACCTCTTCCAGTTTCATTAAAGTGTTAATTCGGTTTTCCAAAGGGGGACAGTCTTCCTCTTGTATTTTCTGTGATAGATGTAGTGAGGGAAGAAGAATGTGTGGTGGCAGAATTGCTTCTCTGCCATAGATGAGAAAGAAGGGAGAGTTACCTACAACAGTTTTTGGTGTTACCCTATCAGCCCAGATTGCGTTTAACAGTGCATTGTGCCAGTTTTTGTGATTTTCAGCTATCGTTCTCTTGATAATTTTAATCAAATTCTTATTTGTTGATTCTGCCAATCCATTGCCCTGGGAGTAGTAGCTGGCAGAATACTTCAATTTAATTCCTTTTTCTAGAGAAAACTCGCTCATCTCAAAAGATGAAAAGTAAGACGCATTATCGAATACTAAACAGTCAGGGATACCAAAACAAGTAATAATATTTGAATTTAAAAAGGCAATTACCTGACTAGTATTCACATTTCTTAATGCGGCAGATTCAGACCACCTGGTGAAATAATCTGTGGTTGTTATGATAAAATTATGTTGTTGTGAGGATGGCGGATTGATTGGACCTATAATATCAAGGCCCCACTACTGAAAAGGGGAGTCTACTGAGACAGGCTGCAAAGGAAAGGCTGGTTTATGTATCCGCCCGGATGTTTTTTGACAAATAATACATTTGCGACACAAGGCATGGGCATATCTGAAAAGTGTGGGCCAGTAATAACCAGCTCTCAAAAATTTATGAGCAGTGGTGTCTCCACCAAAATGCTCACCAGCTTCTCCTGTGTGCAATTCTAGTAAGACTTTTTCTGCTTCGTCTTTCTCAAGACAGCGCATTAGTACTCCATTAAAATTTTGACGAAACAGAATACCATTAACTAAATGAAAGGAGGCATATTTTAATATTAACGCTCTTCTTTTAGTGGGATCCAGGTGACAGGGGGTTGATCCATGTTCAAGACAAAATTTTATATCGTCATACCATGGACTGACAGAGTTTTGTGCACAACAGATTGCATTTTGATTGTGCTGTCCTAAGTTTGACATATCGTTTTCTTCTTGTTGTCCTGCTTCCAAATCAACGACTAACTTGCATAACCCTTGGCCTCTCACTATTTGAGCTAGGGTAATTTCTATGTCATACTCCTATAGGGAGGTAACCCAATTCGCCCTCTTTTCACCTAGTTCTTTCTGCACTAACAGGTTCTTGACGACTGGGTAAGGGACAATAATCTTCGTCCTAGATTTCAAAAGATAAGATCAGAAGTGTTTGAATTCTTTAAAAATAGCGTAGGCTTGCTGATCTACCACTGGGTAATTGAGTTCCGCGCCTTTGAAAGCAGAGCTCATAAAGGCAATGGGTACTTCAATGTTCTCGGCGTTCTTTTGAGTTAGGACAACAACATAGGAGCGGTCAAAAGCGAATGTGTAGAGTGTGAAGTCTTGCGAAAAGTCGGGGCTCATGAGAGAAGGAGCGTCTATTATGGCCTTTTTTATTGCATTAAAAGATTGGTTTTCTAAGGGTCCCCAATGATATTGTGCGTCTTTATTAATTAAATTATGTAAAGGTCTGACCATTTCAGAGAAACTGGGGATGAATCTCCTGACAAAGTTTATCTGGCCTAAGAAAGACTGCATAGACTTTTTGGATGTAGGAGGGGGAAGTTTCGAGATGACTTGAGTCCTTTCAGGGTCGATAATCATCCCTTTGCTTGACACAATGAACCCTAAGAGTTTACCTTGTTCTACTGCGAAGATAGATTTTTTAGGTTTCAAGGAAATGTCATATTTACAACATCGTTGTAGAACGACTCTATAGATTTTTTAGGTTTCAAGGAAATGTCATATTTACAACATCGCTGTAGAACGACTCTTAAATGAGCTAGATGATCAGTTTTGTTTTTTGAAAATACAGTAACATCATCTAAGTAAACTACGACAGACTGATTGATTAAGCCTCGGAAAGTGAAGTCCATCGCTCTCTGGAAAGTGGCACCGACATTAATCAATCCAAAGGGCATTTTTCGATAAGCGTAGGTGCCCCATGGAGTGCGGAAGGTAGTTTTAAGTTGGTCTGGAGGAGACATCAGGACATGGTTGTACCCTTAGAAACCATCCAATAAGGATAGCCTCTCAGAACCAGATACCTGCTGAAGGATCTGTTCCATAGGTGGGACAGGGTAGTTGTCTTTATCAGATGCTCTATTAAGGTTTCAGAAATCGACGCATAGTCGGATTTCCCCACTTTTATTTCAGACAGGGAAAAGGTTAGAAACCCATTAAGTGTGCCTAACTGGGAAAATTATCTTAGCATTCATGAGTTTATTTAATTCTTTTTTAACGGTCGATTCAATCTTAGGGTGCATTTTTCTTAATTTTTGTTGTAAGGGCAAGGTTTGGGGTTTAATAGGAATGACGTGTTGTATGATGTTAGGGTCGAAAGTTTTAAGGTCATCATACATCCACACAAAATCATCTTTAAATTCTTTAAACAATTTAACAAATGCGGCTTTTTCTTGTTCAGAACACCCCACCCCTAAATTAATGCACTGTGGATTGTCATCAGTTCCCAAGTTTACTTTTTCATATGATAAAGAGGAACTATTGGTTTTACAGCTGACTGATTTTTTGAATTTATCTTGAAGATTGTAAATTTTTTTTAATCTAACTACAGACTTAGGGATCGAATTTACCATGTCCGATGAAGATTTGGGAGTTCTCGAATCTGGTATTACCGTGAAATTGCGCAAATTGTCGTCATGAGTTCATTCGTCGATCACCGCGCCTTGAAAAGTTTATTCCATATGCAGGAAGCTAATAATCTGCTGATCGTCATCGAAGACTCTCCAATTCATGATGTTGTCAGGAATGGATGGCCTGAACAACAATTTGATGGAGAATGCATTCGAGGACAAGCCTTCTGCAGGAAAGAGTTTGGAAGCTACGTTAGCTAATAGATCAGCTTCAGAGTTATTCAATCTAGGAATAGAATTTATATTGAAAACATAAAACTTATTCATTAAATTCCATACCTCGGATTGGTAGCTTCTAAGATGCGGAGACAGACAGTGGATATAATCTTTTACCTTTCTAACCATGATTTTCGAATCGCCAAAGACAGTCAAATTTTGAATGTTCATATCTAAAGATTTTCTGAGGCCCTGCAATAAAGCCTCATATTCTGTTGTGTTATTAGTACATTCAAATTCTAACCTACATGCAATCAAGGTTTTGTTACCTACCGGATCAATAATAACGTAGCCTGCACTGGCTCCTTCTTTGGACTTTGACCCGTCAAAGTACAGAGACCAATTTTTTTTTTTATCGAGTGCATGAGACCATTGTGTAGAAGTTGCTGGCTACACATATGCTACAATCTCGAATTGTTGTTCTGGGTTGGTGATAGCTGAAGTATCGGCCATAAAATTGCTGAAAAAGGTATCCATCCCTTGTATTTCGGGGGAATCAGTAGAAGGTGTAAATGGTTCATTGGGATCATTTAAATCTGTGACTATGAGTTTAAGGTAGCGTTCATGATTTACCTTGATTTTGTTGGGCTTTCCATTCTTGGGAAGCCATAGGTGAGACCAATCTGTTGTGAAATAGCCATGTAGCTGCTCTGACTAGTCCCTGCTTAAAAAAAGACCATACACTTCTAGAATATACATAACAATAATATCAATCACTTGATGAACTTTGGGGTTAGACGATAATCTTATAAGCACATTCCTTAATTCACCTATGACTTTAACACTAGTTCGATCAAGTTGGATGATTTTTAAAGTGGATGGTTCGACTTCAGCATTAATCTTCTTACATACAGATCATGGCATTACATTGGATGACGCTCCTGAATATACCATACAATTGTGCACGTTCCTATTAAAGATTTCGAAAGTTAACAAAAATGGAGGTATGTTTCTGCGAGTACTAAGGGTGGAAGCTTGTGGCTTTTTACTCACAGTCTCTAAAGCTAATTTATCTACATTTGTTACATTATTTACAGGAAGGCTTCCTTTATCATGAGGATCAGGATTATTCTTAGTGGAAGTCTTCTGAGGAACTTTGTTCTGAACAACCTTGTTTGAATTACCATTTTTGCTATTCTCTACGATATTCTGTAACATTTTTTGTAGAAGAAATGGAAATTTTAATAACTCATAAACATAAATGTTAGCCCTTAACTTTTTTAGATCTTCAACTAAATCATAATCTAAGTTGGGGTTTACATGACTCTGTTTAATCTCAGCTAGCTTAGATTGCTTCGGGGTCAAAGTCGTAGTGTTTTCGGAAGAAGGTTTGTTTGTCGCCTTACTCCTAGTATTGTAGGGATGCACTATCTCGAAGTTATCTTGAAAAATACTATCCGATAAGTGTCCAAAAATGTTCGGAGAATATTCTTCTTCTTGAACTGTCTCTTGTTCAACAACCTCCTCAGGAATCTCAGGAGGCATCAAGTTATCCTGGGCTTCTAAAATTGTTTGAAGGGCAAATTGCAGACTTTCTAGATTTAGGCCCTCGGTATTTGGATTAGGTCGGTTGGTGGGAAAAGGCTTCTTGAACAGGGGTTTGTAGGGCCCTCTGCTTGAAGAAGCTTCTTCAGCCATCCTTTTCAAATCTATAACTTGATTTGACAGTTTTTAAACGACTTTAGTTAGGTTTTCTAAATCCAAGCTTTCAGGTTGTGCTTTATTTTGAGCAGGTCTAGGGAGGATTTCGATCTTCTTTTTGGAAGATGAACTAGTTTATGTTTCATTGCTAGTAGTGTCTTTTAAACTAAGTATGTCTTTTTCAATCTAGTTGGCCTCTTCGAAGGCCTCTAACAACGTGTCTTTCTTAGATCTTTTTACCCAAATGGCTATACTTTGATGCAAGGCTTTAGTATAGTATGCTATGATAAGATTCTCGGCAGGCATGGAATCCGTAGGGATTCGGTTCTTAAGTGTTAAGAATCTTTGATTAAAGTCTTTAATTTTATCTTTTGGGTTCATCCTTAAACTAGAAATCTCCATAACTAGAACTTCCAGGGACTTATTGTCTCCAAATTTTTCCAGAAAGCATGACTCGAACTTTTCCCAAGACACTATGGTATGGGGTTGCTGGGAAAAATACCAGGTAGAGGCATTACCCTCGAAATTATAGGGGAACAACCTAGAGACTACGTCTTCATTCTCGACATTACGAAGTCTTATGGCTAACATAAACTTTTTAATGTGATCTTCGGCGATCTGTTTAGAGTCAGGGTCAAACTTGGGAAGCCACTTCTCCGGATGTTTGGGTAAGGGATGTTGAGCCCCAGGCACGGCTACAACATCCTGGTCGAGCCAAGGTCTGGCAGGATTATTTTGATTAGCCATTGGTGTAGGCAGTGTGGAAGGCTGAGAAGGAGAACTACCTTTGTCAGAAGAGTCTTCTCCAGAAGAAGAAGGAGATGATGGAGGTGGTGAGGGTGGTATTCCAGATCCTCCTGTAGCAGGATTGAGTATTGGATCTATATGGTTTAAAGTGAGGTTAGTGCCTCTAAGTTGTTCTCTGATATCAGAGAAATCTAAAGGTTGGTACAAAGGTCGATTTGGTTTCCTTAAACGGGCGAAGGCACTATGTGTTCTTAAGAGAGATTGGCAAACAATCTCTTGTACGTCACCACCTGTAGGATTTGGGGTTGCTAGTTCAACTGTGATCCATAGATCATCATTTGATGTGGTTCCTATTTGAGGGGGAATGTTGTCGTTTGAATGACTTCTTTTCACTATAGGTGAGCGGTTGGGTGGTGGAGGAGTCTTACAACCTCTGCGTGCCATTAATAAATTTCAGGCCCTCCTTCTAGCACCATTTGTTGACGGGCGAAATTGAACGCTTGTCAACTGGAGAAGTGGATCCGGTCTGGGGTTGTCTAAATAACCCAATCCATTTGGGATGATCCACCCCGACGGGTTTAGCGGCTCCGTTCGCTGATCTAAGTCCTAGGAAAATGAAAGAAAACTAACTAAAGGAACTAATCTAAATGAAAACAATAATTAAAACAAACTAATAAACAAATCTGAAATAAATATATACAGTCTATTGTCTAATATTATACAACAATATTTCTATGAAATTAAATGTTCAATTATCAACAGAATTAGATCTTAATCACGAATGTACAATATTTACAGATTACAGATTTTAAATGAAAACCTGCAAAAATCATTTGTAAACTGTCCTATGACAGCAAAACTATTGTTTTTTAATTTTTATAATTTTATGAGAAAGAAACGAAATAAAAACTATCTAAGATGAGCAATTAAAATAATCATCCTAACTATAAATCTGAACTATATATATCTATCTAAACTACTTAAATAACACTAATAAACTAAGTTGTAACAACGCTTTTCAATTTGTCCCGTGCAAAGTATCTGATTCAGTTGTTCGATGGGAGGAAACCCGCACCAGATCTTCCACAAGATTCTTGTAAATAGGAAGCAACAATGCTCTTTGAATATAAATGACAAGACAAACAAGACATAAAATGACAACAATCTTAAGATTTACAAATCATCACATTTAGATAAATCTGTGTGCAAAGATTTGTACAAAATGATTCATTTAATGAAGAAGATAAACCTTTAATTCATTAAATTGAAACACAGTAATTGTTGTACTTAAAATAAGAGAAATCAAATATGGACAACACATAAGCCAAGTCACATCAACCTACAAAGAATTATGATAGCTAAAGTAGTCAATAATTGGATTGCAAACTGATATGAACAAAACTTGAAATAAAAGTTTGATATATTGAAAGCTAAAGCTGTTACAAAACATCCACTTTCATTCCAGTTTGTATCCTCATAAGTCCATAGTATTTTTTCTCCCCAATAGTGATGATGGGTTCATTACAAAAATAAATGAGTTTATAAAGGCCACAGGGTAAAACATCCCTGTGGGAATTATCAAAAACAGTTTACAAAAAATCTGGGGATAATCTCCCAAGTCTCTATTTCTGACTTAAGCTAACAACCTAAAACAAAACTACATCATAAAAGTATCTCCTAAACTGCCACAACATGTCCAATTTTCCATTGAAATTCGTAGGTACCTGACGGTGGACAAAAATAGACAAGTTTAGATAATGTTTTATTGGTAAAATTAACAAAAATCTAAATTTTAAGACTCGCTACAGAATCTCACGATTCTGTAGCTGGTCTTATTTCACAAACAAAATCGTTTTTAATCAATCCAAAACTAACAGAAATATATTCGAACTATTAAACAAATATTTAATTACTAATTGAAAACAAAACAAATCATTCATGCCAGAAGTAACCAAATCTTAATGCCAATTTGAAACAGACAGGAATCGTGTTTAATTAACCGAATGGCAACAGGGATATATGCAATCTATCAAACACTTTTTATTACCAATTCGATGCAGACAGAGTCGTTTGATAATTCGAAACCAATGAAATCATTATTGAATCAATCTCAATCGAAACAACAAATCTTTCATATTCATTCAATACAAACGCAATAGTTTATGTCGACTCAGAACTTAACAAAATCTTTGTTGAATCTAAACATAACTAACATAATCATTCTTTAATTCAAAACTAATAGAACTATATCAAACCAATCTTCAACGCA
The DNA here is from genome assembly GCA_000966675.3 of Picea glauca. NCBI lineage: Eukaryota > Viridiplantae > Streptophyta > Pinopsida > Pinales > Pinaceae > Picea > Picea glauca. Next base: position 85,053 of record JZKD02S0898874.1, read on the forward strand.
TATACAAATGACCATTCTAATTGAGGGCATACAACATCATTTCAGAATCAAATCATAAGAAATGAATCGAACTAACTCAGGGCCAACACAATCATTATACTAATGTGAAATCATATGAATCAAAACATAGCTACACGATTTTAGCAAACAATTCTTTTGTATATGTCGAATGAAATCATAATCCAAAACGAAAATATTTATTCAAAACAAAATAGAATCGTTTCTTGAATCTATTCGAACAGAACTAAACGAAAGCAAATCCAATAGACTACCCTAATTCAAACATACATAATTGTTTCAAAAGCAAACCAAATAGAATCGAAAACAAATCAATTGTTTATACTAATCTGAGAACAATAAAATCGCATTAACCAAACCATAGCTGTTTCTGAGTTTAGCAAACAAATCTTCTATACATGATTCATAACGCAAGCATTTTTTATAATTCTAAAATAACAGAATCGTTCTAAAACAAACAGAAGTAATTGAAAGCAAACCCCATCAGTCATACTAATTCAAACCAACTCTTAAAACAAAATCGATGTTGAAATACATACCTGGACAGTAGGAAAATGATTTGATTAGGATAACTTTGAATTGACAAAGGCCATTATTGTCTCAACATTTCTAAAGACAATTGAACCAGTGGTTTTTTATTTCTTCTTGTTGGCTTGTAGCCTGTCGTTCTCCTTTGATAGCACAGTAACTCGTTCCTCTAATGATTTAATCTTAGATTGCAACAGGGGAACGTCCATGTAGTAACGTTCAAGCCAGGAATTGCATTGAATACATGGTGATTGATCATGCCTTGACATCACGGGTGAGGGTTCTTTCAAGTTACCAGGGGTTTCACTGTGAAGCTTAATTCTTGGGAAGTTAGGGTTGTTCTTAAGGCATGGAGGTAAGTTGGAAACATAGTCATAGGGTTCCATAGAGAAGAAGCCATGAGAATAGGGTTATTCCTCAGCTAGGAAATGTTCGATCTCTGAATCTGAATCCTCACTCAAGACGATAGGCTTTTGGTCAGTGCTCTGTTTAGGCTTGTTCCGAGCACATCTCGATATCCATTGTGCATTTTTCTTTCCCTTACTATTGACACCAGTATCGCCTTTGCCTTTCTTCCTTACAGGCCTCTTGACGACCTTAGTATTGTCTTTAGCACACGGGTCAGCCATGGTATCGGATAGATCAATGTTGGGGAAATTCGAGGGTTTGACAGGGGGTAGAAGGGTAGGAGATGGCACTATAGGCACAACCAGAATTTCAGTAACCACAACCTTGTCCACTTGGACATACTCGGGAGTGGCAAAGCCATTCCTAGATAGGAAGGCTTGCCACCAGTCACCACTAAGGCTCAGATGATGAACGATAATGAATTTGATCAAGCAGTGATGGAAAAGGCTGCTGTCAACCTTCTCACACTTAAATCATTTGGACATCTTGTACAGACTACGTAAAAGATAATGTGGCATATTAAGAGGGTAGTCTATAAAATTCATCAATAACCGAAGATGATACAGAAATACCAAGCCAAAACGACCTTCACAGGTCACAAACTGCTTAACAATTTCCAAAAGATCGTGCCACCTGGGTTTAAGGGTAGTGACAGGCATACCTCTATCACAGCTAACAATCTTTCTTGATGTGAATAGGAGTGGCCACGACACCTCGTCTACTTTGGAATTTTTAAACCACCTTTGCCCTGTAGCTGAGCTTAGGAATTCCTCATTTAGCTCGATTTGTATGTCTCTGACCTTATACCTACATCCGTCGAAGGTGAGGGCTAACTGTTGGGCAACCGAAAGGTTGAAACCATCAAATCTTTGGATAAAAACCAGCCAGCCACTATTTTCCAAATCCTCATGAGCATTGTCGAATAGCAGCAGAGTTTGGATACCATTTGGTTCTATGTGCACCACAGGTGCCATAGAACATAACACATAGTGAGCAAGGTAAATGTTCAAGGGTTTGGATGGGGTATACGCAGGACCGATAGCTCACAGGCTTCCTTGAAAACCAACAGAGGTAACCCAGGATAGAAGGCGGGCATTAATGCCTAAGTGTGCGAGGGTGGTGGAATAAAATCAAGCCATGCAAAACAGTCATATCAAAATGTACAAACGACGGCGCATATGGTGATTCAAATCACTATTGCAATGTGTTAAAAGTAATTCCATCCAAACAATTAATGAAAACTATGGTAAGTCGACCAAATATTTGCACAAGCAATAGTGTTTGCATGGTTTTAAAATCAAAACAATGTTTCGAAATCAGCACCAAGGGTTCGATCATAACAAGTATGTGTTGTATGAAATGATGTTAAGAACCAAACATCAATATAGCATAGAAAAACCTCAGGAAAAGTACTCAACGCCTTGAAAAAGAGATAATTTTAGATAATAAGCCTCTTCGAGGGGGAAACCTCCTTTT
>JZKD02S0898874.1:91898-127414 GCA_000966675.3 Picea glauca
GACATAATTAAAATAACATTACTAATATAAATTACAACTAATGGCCTAAAGCCGACATAAATAAAATAGCATTACTAATCTAATATGTCCCAATTAAGGGGTAATGAGCCAATATGAGGGCTTAACAAATGATTGCACCAATGGTCTAACCACAATGTCAATGTGTTTTCATGAAACCAACGCGCCAAGGAATTTGATCAAAGTACATCAAACCATCAATAAATTAACGATTTAATCACAATAATTAAAATATCATCACAGTCTTGTAAAAATGAGGTCATATTAACAACAAAAAAATGCCAAATGAGTAAAGGTTTTGGTGTCTTGCCAACTGTGTGACCATAATTGAATTGGAAATGTAATGAAAACATAGACAAGAGTAACCATAATAATCCAGTGGCGATTTTCATGCCATTGATGTGACTTCGAAATCAAATTTTTCACGCTTGCAACCGTGAAAACGAGAACAAAGGCAGGTGTGCAAATGTGCAAGATAATCATGTCGTTTTATCCAAAAGATTGCGATGAGAATCAAGGGTTCCAAAACACTGGTGTAGGCAGCTTATAAAGATGGGATAAAAATGCGAAATAGCTGCCAACAAAACCCAAAGTAGGGGAAAACCACAGTATGTTTTTTCTTATATGTATTGAATAATTGCATTCATTGGAAGCACCAACTTCCTTTGTTTTCCAGCTACAACTGGAAGGAGGTTCCAACCCCCTAGTTTCTCAAGCTACAACTTGAGGTAAGATCCAACTCCCCAATTATCTGGCTACAACCAGAAGGAGGCTACAACCCCCTATGTTCTCTGGCTACAACTAGAAGGTAGATGCAACCACCTGTCCTTGCCCCGTCCAACTACCCTGACATATAAGTAGAATGATGGAATCACTGTCACACTATAACTGTGAGATATATTGTTGTAAACCTATACCAATCAACCTATACCAATAACCTAAACCATGCATCAACGTGTAATCAACCTGTACCATAAACAAGTGCATCAACCACACACCAACCTGTAATCAACCTGTACCATAAACAAGTGCATCAACCATGCACCAACCTGTACCTCAACCTGTACCATGAACAAGTGCATCAATCATGCACCAAACCTATACAAATAACCTGTCACAACAACTTGTCAAAAAAACCTATCACAACAACCTGTCTCATCAATTGTATCAACCAAATCATATATACTCACCAAGATCAATCACCAAGACAAATATCAAAGATGTGCATCAGCCACGTATAACACAACAACTCATAATCATCATCAAGATCAATATGTGCTTCTAATAATACAAGTATGCTACATCATCCATAAACCATGTCACAACAATACTACTAACAAGTGCCTCCAACCATGTACCAATCATGTATCAACTACTCATCAACTATGAATCATCAATATCTACCAAAATCATCAACTATACATTTCATGCATGTGCCAACTCATCAACTACTTGTCTCAACCATGTACCCAACATGTACCTTAACCAAAATCCCTCATCAATTTCATCATCCAAATATGATTTGTAACTTTGTAATAGACCTAGTGTATAGGATCACATACCTGCAAACCTTCCTTAACTTTAACAACAAGGGACTAGCATTTTCATCAAACTTTTCTTTAGTCTCACCTGACTAGTTTTGGATTAGTCAACAAACCTAACTTGAAATAATCAAAACTTTGTACCTGTAATGAATAAAGATCTAAAACTAATACACAATTTTCTTTAGTGTGTTTTATGAAATTACTCTAGTTTTCACTACTTGTAACCTCTCATAAAAAGAGTTATAGAAAAAAATGGCATACCTTGCTGAATTCTGGCTTATTCTAGAGAGCGACCTTGTAGAGCGTGCCTTGCACGGAATATTTATTGAATCGATTTGAAAATGTTACAAAGCATACTAAAGACTGTACTCTAACCAAAAAAAAAAATCTTCCTCAATTTGGATCTGTTATGAAGAATTTATGATGTTTTTACCTGAAACAATTGTTTTAGACTAGTTTCAGGACTAGCCACAAATCCTATTTTCCACGGAGCTTAAATCCAAAAATACAACGACCCACAAGCTAATTTTTTTACCATAGATACCTGGATATGTTTCCTCAATGGAATAGAAATTTCATGGTCTGAATAATTCTAGAAAAAACATTATTGTGAAAATGGTGAGATGACCTGTAAATAACATACCTTAGAAATCATCATCAAAATAATTTATCCTTCTTTGAATTTCAGCCTTCTTTTCTTTACCTTCCCTCATAAATTCATCTTATATATCCTTTGGTTACCTCATACACCTATATTTATTCAATATTCTCAAGTGTATCTAAAATGAGAGAGCCTTGGCTCTTATTTATACTCTCTAAGTAGCTTCCTTAAAAACATCTTCTAGGTCACTTTGCCCACTTTCCTTATTTAAGGGTTAACCCACTTCTAATTTCTCCATTAAATTTATTATTCAAATAATTTATTTTGTATTTACTTTGAATTATAGTACACTCATCAATTCACTTTATTATTTACCTTTTAAAATTTCTTAAACCACTTTGACTACTCTGACCTTTTGGGGCTTCTAGATGACATATGAGGGTCCTCCAACTTCGTAAGGCCATAACTCTCAAACCGTGAGGATTTATGTGACATTTAACATACCACCAGAAATGGAATGAATTTTACTATCCATATAGAGTAGTATTACCTGAAAATATATAAAAACTCATACTGTTATCCATTAAAATAACTTGGGTCCATTACCCAAACCTGAGTTCTCCAACTTCTCATAGCCATAACTCTCTAACCGTGAGGAGTTATGTGACGTTCCACATACCACCAGAAATGGTCTGACAAGAACTATCAATCTAGGATATTTTCATTGACAAATTTACCGACCTTCATCTCATTATTCTACAAATAAGCATGGGTTCTCTTACCATACTTATAGAATAACTCAATCCGCAAAGCGTCTTCCCGTGATGGATTTCACCATAAGGGGACCACTTTGGATTTCATCCATTTGTACTTATTATCAACCATGAAAAGACAATAATGAGTCATCTTTACATCAAACAAACTTGGGTCCATTACCCAAACCTTTGTGCTACTAGAATTCGCTACCGTACTTTCTCCAAGGGTTGACATCAATCTACAATATCACTCTCCAATAGTTGAAATAAATGACAACCAAAAATCCATACCAACTATCCATCAAACTAAGACAATTGTCTGACAAACCTCTCTTTCCTTGGTGCCAAAAGGAGTCCTGCACAAAATTTCTAAAAAATCCCTAGACTTCCTATGGGCAGGGAAAGAAGATGCCCAATCCCTAGTATTGGATTCAAAGTATCATATTTAAAAGACAAAAGGAAATCATGGATGGAGTTTAATGAACATTTTTACCTTTGAAAAAGCCCTGGAAACAAAAAAATCTTGGAGTTTAATTGAAGGGAATGGATTGTGGCACATAATAATAAAAGAAAAATACTTTCCCCATCATTCTATTCTGGAATGGATCGGATCTCCAAATAAATCCACTAAAAAAAGAACTATAATTTGGAAATCCATCATAAACTCCTTTCACACAATAGGATATTGGCTAATATGGAAGATCGAGGATGACTCCAAAGTGATAATTGGGAAGGATCCATGGATCAGATGTTCCAACAAATACGTACTTCTGGAGGATATTGTTCTCTCACTAAATCAATGAGGATTCTTTTATCTAAATCAAATTGGGAACAAAGACTTCATCACAACAAACCCAAGATGGATCTCGTGAGAATATTTAAATCTAGAAGAAAACTCCTAGCACACCTGACAAGGATATATCAACTTTATGGAAAATTATTTCATCAGACTTACTGATCAAGAAGACCAACTTATTTGTTCCTTCAATCCAACAACAAAATATTCTCCAAAATAGGGATATCTTTCACTGATGCAGGCCACTGACCAAGACCCGAGGGGGGTAATATTCTTTGAAAATTCAAATGCCCCCCAAAATTAATCCTTTTCATGTGGCTCTTTCTAAAAAAAAAGGTCCCTACTTGGGAGAACCTACAGAAGCATTCCTTAACAGGTCCAAGTTGACATGTCCTCTGCTTTTTTACATAAGAATCCAATATACATCTCTTCCTTCACTTTCCCTTCACAACTTCAGTTTGGAAATATATTAGTATCTTTCTTGGGCCCTTGCTACTCTAGAATGGATCGAATATGGCGGAAGCTCTAAAACATTGGTTGTCTGGTCATCAAAATATTGAGTTCAAGGCTCTCCCTCTCATCATTTGTTGAAGGATCCTATAGTTCTTTTGGTTGGATTTTTGTGGTCATGATAGTAGAAGTGGGTTCTTCAACAAGCTAAGAAAGACAACATCTTCAACAAGGAAATCAATTCACCATGATTCATATTCAACAAATCTTCCCCATATTCCATGTGAAATTGACACAACGGGGACCATTACTTCCTAAGGAGGGAAGAATTATCCAGGTGGAAATTGGTAGCCACCCACCTATTCCATTGGCTCAAAACACTCTTTTCCACCTAGGTAACTTTTCTACGGTTTTTTAGGTCCTAAATGTTCAAGGTCATTTTGAGGCCCTAAATGACATTTTTTGGGCTCGACAATGCCTAAAATATAACTGAAGGTAGATGAGGCCAAACAAAATATTTACTCCTTGGCTAGACCTTTCCGATGAGGTATAGAAAACCCCAAATGAAGATCATATGCAAAAGTTACTCCCTCAGGAAGTTGTCTCATCAACTACCCCCATCGAGGCCCACAAACCTTTTAGCGTTTCATCTTCTAGGGTTATGGTTTTGGATTTTATTTATGTTAAAAAGGCCTTTTGAGCGTCATTGTAAACATCATCATCTTCTTATGAATCAACGTAGTCATCACATCTCTTCTAAAAAATGTGTTGCAACCATTCTAGTGAGTTCATTCACTCTGCAATTTTATAGTTTCTGTACATTTCTTTCATTAATAAAAATTGTGCATTATTGTATCTATGTTTTTCTAGAAATATATATGTGTATACTTATTATATTTTCGCCTTCACTTCACTCTGAAAATAATCTGGATCAACAAGTAAAGGATCAAACAAAGGGCCTTAGGTACCATGAATTCACACTCAAGGCATCATATTACAAGAAAATAGACTGGGCTTGGCTCTTAGAAAACAATCAAAAGAGGTTTATTTCCTGGTATAATAGATGGACCCCATATCTGGAAGGTTGGTACTCCTAAAATATGTTATATAATCAATTCTAGTATACTGGACCTCTCTTTCCTAGGTGCCAAAAGGATTACTGCACAAAATTTCTAAAAATTCCCTACACTTCCTATGGGAAGGGAAAGAAGACGCCCAATCACTGGTATTGGTTTCAAAGAATCATATATCAAAGCCAAAAGGAAATCATGGATGGGATTTAAAGGACATTTTTACCTTTGCAAAATCCCTGGAAACAAAAAACTCTTGGAGACTGATTGAAGGGAATGGATTGTGACACATAATAATAAAAGAAAATTACTTTCCCCATCATTCTATTCTGGAATGGATCAGATCTCCAAATAAATCCACCAAAAAAGGAACTATCATTTGGAAGGCCATCATAAACTCCTTTCACACAATAGGAGATTAGCTAATATGGAAGATCGGGGACAACTCCAAAGTGATAATTGGGAAGGATCCATGGATCGGATGTTCCAACAAACATTTACTTCTGGAGGAGATTGTCCTCTCACTAAATCAATGAGGCTTCTTTTATCTAAATCAAATTGGGCACAAATATTTCCTCATAACAAACACAAGATGGATCTCGGGAGAAGATTTAAATCTAGAAGCATACTCCTTGTAGACCTGGCAAGGATATATCAACTTTATGGAAAATTCTTTCATCAAACTTACTGATCAAGAAGACCAACTTATCTGGTCCTTCAATCCAACAACAAAAGATTTTACAAAATAGGGATATCTTTCACTGATGCATGCCACTGAACAAGATCCCCCTCCTTGGTGGGGTAATATTATTTGGAAATTTAAATGACCCCCAAAATTAATCCTTTCATCTGGTTCCTTCTAAAAAACAAGGCCCCTACTTGGGAGAATCTACAGAAGCATTCCTTGACAGGCCCAAGTCAATGTGTCCTCTGCTTGTTTACAGAAGAATCCAATATACATCTCTTCCTTCACTGTCCCTTCACAAATTTAGTTTGGAAAGAGATTAGTATCTCTCTTGGGCCCTCCATACTCTAGAATGGATCGAATATGGAAGAAGCTCTAAATAATTGGTTGCCTGGTCATCTAAATATTGAGTTCAAGTCTCTCCCTCTCATCATTTTTTAGGGAATTTGGATTTCCCAGAATAAAATCATTTTTGAAAATAAAAAGGCCTCCATAACACATACTTCACTGCAAAGAATCAACATCCTCTCAGCATTCCCACAAAAAATTTTCTCACCTTACTCAACACCAAGAATCACAACCCCCCTTCCATAAATGAGGAAACTCCTTGGGATTTTTTTAATGGGCCAGCCCAATGATCCTCCTCCATTGGAGGAGCAAGGGGAATCCTTCATTGATCCAAATTATTTTTGGCACGAAACGAGAGTGGAGATATAATAAGGAAATGCACAGAGATATCATAGATATTCAATAATATAGCAGAAATGTATCAGAGATGAAACCATAAACACAAAGATATAGTAATACATGATTTCTATTAATGAAATAAATGTGTAGAGACTGTAAAAATATAGAGTGAAAGACTCGCTAGAATGGTGGCAGCCTATCTCTAAGAAGAGATGTGACGGCTACTCACATTCGCAAGAAGATGATTACAATGAGGCTCTGAAGGCCTTTTTACAATAAAAAGGAATGCCAAAAACCCTATACATCCAAAAACCTAACCCTAGGAGATGAAGTGCCAAAAGTCATGTGGGCCCCGTTTGGGTAAGTTAGTACATCAACTTCCTGGAGTCATAACTTTTGCATACGATCTTCGTTTTAGGATTATGATAGCATGTTGGAAAGGTATCATTGAAGAGATTCATTTTGGGGGCTCAATAATTCCTTTGGCTATCATTGAGAATCTTGATCCCAAAAAACCTTCATTTAGACCCATTGCATTGAGTGCCCAGGGGAGAGGAAAAAGTGTTTGTTGAATCTGAATATTGGTGAGTTGTTGGCCTTGTTGGTGACGTCACACTGCTCGGTTTATGGAAGGATATAACAAGCATGTGGCTAGAAGGGTTGGACCTTTTTAACCAGATTGGATACATGAGATTCTTTTGTGTAGAAGGAATCTTTTCACTTTGCTACAATCTTGTCGACCTCCTTCTGTTGGATAGAAGGTGCATGGGCCAAGGTTGTAGTGGTTGCAGTATCAATTTTTTCATCTTTTGAACAGATTGTGAAGAAGATGAATTTTTTAGTATGAGATACTACCTTGTGACACTTTTTTGGTGGAACAGTAGTCAGAACTACCTCTGGTATTCTGTAGAGATGACCCCCTAGAAAAACAATGACACTGCGAGGTCGAGACTCATAAACATCATGGTGCTTCCACATATATGGTTGGCCCAAGAGAACATCATAGACATCCAATGGGGAAACATCACATAATATCTCTTCCTTGAAGGGATGGATGTCGTATGACAATCGACACTGCTGGCTGACATGAAGATCTTGTCCTTGGTGAAGCCACCCGATGTTGTATGGCTCTGGGTGTGGTGTTGTGAAAAATCGCAAATGTTTGATGACCTATGTTGAGATGAGATTCTTCTGGCTTCTACTATCAACAATAAAATGAAGTGGGGTCCTCTTCACCCACATCTGTGAATCACAAAGGCACTCCCCCTCTTCAGGATATGTTGGGTCTTCGTCAATGATCTATCTTTTACAATTATTTTCAGAATCAGATTATGAATCAGGGTTCGGCTCCTTATCTTTGATATCAGACACCAATGACTGTTTTGAGAGACATTCATCGGTGTTGTGCCAGGGGATTTTGTGGAAATCACAGCATTTTCCGGTGTCCTTCTTTGTCTTCCCGTGACCCTTGTTTTCCTCTGGCTTGGAGTGGTTTTTGAGAAACTGTTTGTTAGGACCATCTTTGTCATACTTTGGTTGTTGCAGATTTGTAGACACCAACTCCCATTTGTTCCAGTGCTCAAATTTCTGCTCGATTTTAACAACATATCAATAAGCAACAACAAGCGATGATATATCCTAAAATCCGTTTCAGTTTGGATGTATCTGTGTAGAGCCCCGCGGTATTTCATAACCAAATGTCATTCAGAGTATTTGATACTCATCTTGGTGTGCAAGGTATGGAAGGTATTGGTGAACTCTAGAATTTCTTGTCCCCTCTCTTGCCGTAGTGTCATCCATCTCATGTATCGGTCCTCATAGTTTCCAACAAGGTAATATTGTTCCTTAACCACGTCCACATAAAAATCCGAAGTGGGCTCGACCCCATATATTCCAGACTCCTCTGTGGAAATTTTCTCCCAGTAATTTTCCCACCAATGTTTGACATGGGGGAGATATTTAAGGAGTGTGAAGGGGATCTTTTCCCTGTCGGAAAAATTATGAATAGAGAAATAACCTTCTAACATATTTAACCATTTTTCTAGGGCATCCGCATCTATCTGACCTTCAAATATAGGAATATCAAAATTAACATGTACCTTGAAAGGAGAGGTGCTTCCAAAGTGGTCATTTGATGAATATGCGCTTGTTGCTATCAGTAGGCATTGAAGGATGTGTGAAAAATTCTCCATGATTTTGTCCCTCTATTGCATGAGAGATTTCTCAAGCAACAGACTGATAGGATCATTTGCTCCATTGTTTTTATTTTATTCCACCATTGAGGGTTTCTTGGGTGTGCGAGAGATATTTTCCTCAAGAGATACAAGCTCGAGACCCAAATTTCTATACTCGAACCTCATCGGGGACATGCACTGAAAAATGATCAAGAGTAGCCTACTCTGATACTACTGATCCAGATTATTTTTGGCACGAAATGAGAGCGGAGATATAATAAAGAAATGCATAGAGATATCATAGATATTCAATAATATAACATAAATGTATCAGATAAGGAACCATAAACATAGATATACAATAATACACAATTTCTATTAATGAAAGAAATGTACAGAGACTATAAAAATACAGAGTGAAAGACTCACTAGAATGGTGGTAGCTTATCTTTGAGAAGAGATGTGACGGCTACTCGCATTCGCAAGAAGATGATTACAATGAGGCTTTTAATACCTTTTTAAGATAAACATGAATTCCAAAAACCATAGACATCCAAAAACCTAACCCTAGGAGATGAAGCGCCAAAAGTCATGTGGGCCCCGTTTGGGTAAGCTAGTACATCAACTTCCCGGGATCGTAACTTTTTCATACGATCTTCATTTTAGGCATATGATAGCCCGTTGGAAAGTTATCATTGTGGAGATTCATTTTCAGAGCTCAATAATGTCTTTGGCTATCATTAAGAATATTTATCTCGAAATACCTTCATTTAGGCCCTCAAAATGGCCCTAGAAGTTAAAACTGCTAAAAATAGTAAATTGCCAAAATTGCCCAAAAACTATTTTGAGCCAGTTGGAAAAGGTGGGTGGCCATAAATATCCACGTGGATCAATCCTGCCTCCTTAGGAAGCAATGGTATCCATTGCGTTGAGTGCCCGAGGGAGAGGAAAAAGCATTTGTTGAATCTGAATCTTGGTGATCTGTTTTCCTTGCTAGAGACGTCGCCCTGCTCGGTTTATGGAAGGCTATCACAAGCATGTGGTTGAAAGGGTTGGCCCTTGTTAACTAGTCTGGATACATGAGATTATTTTGTGCAAAAGGAATCTTTACACTTTTCTACAATCTTGTAGACCTATTTCTATTGGATAGAAGGTGCTTGAGTCGAGGTTGTAGTGGTTGTAGTATCCTTTTGTTCATCTTTTGAATAGATTGTGAAGAAGTTGTATTTTGTAGTATGAGATACTACCTTGCAACATGTTTTTGGTGGAACAGTAGTTGGACCTACCTCTAGTATTCTGTAGAGATGACCCCCGAGAGAAACAATGACACTGGAAGGTCGAGACTCATAAACAACATGGTTCTTCCACATATATGGCTTTTCCAAGAGAACATCACAGACATCCAGTGGGGAAAAATCACATAATACCCCATCCTTGAAGGGATGGATGCTATAATATGAAAATCGACATTGTTGGCTGACACGAAGATCTAGTACTTGGCGAAGCCACCCGATGTTGTATGGTTGTGGGTGTGGTGTTGTTGACAATCCCAATTGTTTGATGACCTCTGTTGAGATGAGTTTCTTCTAGCTTCTGTTATCAACAATAAAATGAAGTGGGGTCCCCTTCACCCACATATGTGAATGAAAAAAGAGCTCCCCCTCTTCAGGATATGTTGGTTCTTCTGGTTGAATTACTACGGTCATGACAATAATAGTGGGGTCTGCATCAATGATCTGTCTTTTACCATTATTTCAAAATCAAATTCTGAATCAATGTTCAGCTCCTTATCTTTGATCTCAGCCACCAATGACTATTTTGAGAGACATTCATCGGTGTTTTCCCAGTGGATTTTGTGGAAATCACACCATTTTTCGGTGTCCTTCTTTGTCTTCCCGTGACCCTTCTTTTCCTGTGGCTTGGACTAGTTTTTGGAAAACTATTTGTTAGGGCCATGTTTGTCATACTTTGGTTGTTTCAGATTTGCAAACTTGAATTCCCATTTGTTCTGGTGCTTAACTTTCTTCTCGATTTTAACAGCATATCGATAAGCAACACCGAGTGATGAGATATCTAGAAAATTTGTTTCAGTTTGGATGTATCTGTGTAGAGCCCCACGATATTTCATAACCAAATGTCATTTGAAGTATTTGATACCCAGATTGGTGCGCAAGGTATGGAAGGTACTGATGAACTCCAGAATTGCTTGTCCCCTCTCTTGTCGTAGTGTAGTCCATATCATGTACTAGTCCTCATAGTTTCTAGTAGGGTAATACCGTTCCTTAACCGCGTCCACAAAAAACATCCCAAGTGGGATCGACCCCATATATTCCAGACTCCTTTATGGAAATTTTCTCCCAGTAAGTTTCCCACCAATGTTTGACATGGGGGAGATATTTAAGGAGTGTGAAGGTGATCTTTTCCCTTTCGGAAAAATTATGAATAGAGAAATAACCTTCTAACAGATTTAACCATTTGTCTAGGGTATCCACATCTATCTAACCTTCAAATACAAGAATATCAAAATTAACCTGTACCATGAAAGGAGAGGTGCTTCCAAAGTGTCCATTTGATAAATATGTGCATGTTGCTATCGGAAGGCATTGAAGGATGTGGGAAAAATTCTCCATCATTTCATCCCTCTATCGCGTGAGAGATTGCTGAAGCAACAGACTGATAGGATCGTCTACTCCGTCATTTTTATTTTATTACGCCATTGAGGGTTTCTTGGGTGTGCGAGAGTTATTTTCCTCAAGAGAGACAATCTTGAGACCCATCTTGCTATAGTTGGACCTCGTCGGGGACATGCACTGAAAAACAATCAAGAACAACCTGCTCTAATACCACTAATCCAGATTATTTTTGGCACGAAATGAGAGTGGAGATATAATAAAGAAATGCACAGAGATATCATAGATATTCAATAATATAACATTAATGTATCATATATGCAAACATAAACACAGATATATGGTAATACATGATTTATATTAATGAAATAAATGTACAGAGACTGTAAAAATATAGAGTGAAAGACTCACTAGAATGGTGGGGGCTTATCTTTGAGAAGAGATGTGACGGCTACTCGCATTCCAAAGAAGATGATTACAATGAGGCTCTGAAGGCCTTTTTTCAATAAACAGGAATTCCAAAAACCATAGACATCCAAAAAACTAACCCTAGGAGATGAAGTGTCAAACGTCATGTGGGCCCTGTCTAGGTAAGTTAGTACATCAACTTCCCGGGGTCGTAACTTTTGCATACTATCTTTTTTTTAGGTGTATGATAGCTTGTTGGAAAGGTAACTTCGAGGAGATTAATTTTTGGGGCTCAATCATGCCTTTGGATATCATTGAAATTCTTGATCCAGAAAAAATTTCATTTAGGACCTCAAAATGGCCCCAGAACTTAAGACTGTTAAAAATAGTAAATTGCAAAATTGCCAGAAAACTATTTTGAGCCACTTGGAAAAGGTGGGTGGCCACTGATATCCACTTGTATCAATCCTCCCTCCTTAGGAATCAATGGTATCCATTGCGTTGAGTGCCCGGGGGAGAGGAAAAAGTGTTTGTTGAATCTGAATCTTGGTGATATGCTTGCCTTGCTAGAGACATCGCGATGCTCGGTTTGTGGAAGGATATCACAAGCATGTGGCTAGAAGGGTTGGAACTTTTTAAATAGTCTGGATACATGAGATAATTTTTTACAGAAGGAATCTTTACACTTTGCTACAATCTTGTAGACTTTCTTTTGTTGGATAGAAGGTGCTTGGGCCGAGGTTGTAGTGGTTGCAATATCCTTTTGTTCATATTTTGATAGATTGTGAAGAAGCTGGATTTTTTAGTATGAGATACTACCTTGTGGCACATTTTTGGTGGAATAGTAGTTGGAACTACCTATGGTATTCTGTAGAGATGACCCCCCAGAGAAACAATGACACTGCAGAGTCGAGACTCATAAACAACATGGCACTTCCACATATATGGTTGGCCCAAGAGAACATCAGAGACATCCAGTGGGGAAACATCACATAATACCTCATCCTTGAAGGGTTGGATGTCATATGAAAATCAACATTGTTGGCTGACACGAAGATCTCCTCCTTGGCGAAGCCACCCGATGTTGTATGGTTGTGGGTGTGGTGTTGTTGACAATCCCAATTGTTTGATGGCATCTATTGAGAGAAGGTTCTTTTGGCTTCTGCTATCAACAATAAAATGAAGCGGGGTCCCCTTCACCCACATCTGTGAATGAAAAAGGCGCTCCCCCTCTTCATCATATGTTGTTTCTTCTGATTGAATTGTTGTGGTCATGACAATAGTAGTGGGTTCTACATCAATGATATGTATTTTACCATTATTTTCAAAATCAGATTCTGAATCAGGGTTTAGATCCTTCTCTTTGATATCGACCACCAATGACAGTTTTGAGAAACATTCATCGGTGTTTTTCTAGGGGATTTTGTGGAAATCACACCATTTTCCAATGTACTTCTTTGTCTTCTTGTGACCCTTCTTTTCCTGTGGCTTGGACTGGTTTTCGAGAACTTGTTTGTTAGGGCCATATTTTTCATACTTTGGTTGTTGCATATTTGCAGACCCAAACTCTCGTTTTTTATGGTGCTTAAATTTCTTCTCGATTTTAACAACATATCGATAAGCAACACCGAGTGATGAGATATCCAGAAAATCCATTTCAGTTTGGATGTATCTGTGTAGAGCCCCATGGTATTTCAGAATCAAATGTCATTCGAAGTATTTGATACCCATCTTGGTTCGCAAGGTATGGAAGGTATTGGTGAACTCTGGAATTGGGGCCCCTCTCTTGCCGTAGTGTGGTTCATCTCATGTACTAGTCCTCATAGTTTCCAACAGGGTAATATCATTTCTTAACTGTGTCCACAAACAAATCCCAAGTGGGCTCCACCCATATATTCCAGAATCCTCTGTGGGAATTTTCTGCCAGTAAGTTTCCCACCAATGTTTGACATGGGGGAGAGATTTAAGGAGTGTGAAGGTGATATTTTCCCTATCGGAAAAATTATGAACAGAGAAATAACCTTCTAACATATTTAACCATTTGTCTAGGGAATCCGCATCTATCCGACCTTCAAATACAAGAATATCAAAATTAACTTGTACCTTGAAAGGAGAGGTGTTTCCAAAGTGGTTGTTTGATGAAGATGTGCCTGTTTCTATCAGCAAGCATTGAAGGATGTGGGAAAATTCTCCATCATTTCGTCCCTCTGTCGCGTGAGAGATTGTTGAAGCAACAGACTGATAGGATCGTCTGCTCCGTCGTTTTTCTTTCATTACACCATTGAGGGTTTCTTGGGTGTGCAAGAGCGACCTTCCTCAAGAGAGACAAGCTCATTAACCAACTTTCTATACTCAAACCTGATTGGGGGCATGCACTGAAAAACGATCAAGAGCAACCTGCTCTGATACCATTGATCCAAATTATTTTTGGCAAGAAATGAGAGCGGAGATATAATAAATAAATGCACAGAGATATCAAAGATATTCAATAATATAACATAAATGTATCATATATGCAACCATAAACACAGATATATGGTAATACACGATTTATATTAATGAAAGAAATGTAAAGAGACTATAAAAATACAGAGTGAAAGACTCGCTAGAATGGTGGCAGCTTATCTTTGAGAAGAGATGTGACGGCTACTCGCATTTGCAAGAAGATGATTACAATGAGGCTTTGAAGGAATTTTTACAATAAAAAGGAATTCTAAAAACCATGGACATCCAAAAACCTAACCCTGGGAGATGAAGCACCAAAAGTCATGTGGGCCCTGTTTGGGTAAGTTAGTACATCAACTTCTCGGGGTCATAACTTTTTCATATGATCTATGTTTTAGGCGTATGATAGCCTGTTGGAAAGGTATCATCGAGGAGATTCATTTTAGGGGCTCATTCATGCCTTTGGCTATCATTAAGAATCTTTATCCCAAAAAACCTTCATTTAGGCCCTCAAAATGGCCCCGGAAGTTAAAACTGCTAAAAATAGTAAATTGCCAAAATTGGTAGAAAACTATTTTGAGCCAGTTGGAAAAGGTGGTGGCCACCAATATCCACCTAGATCATTCATGTTTCTCAAAACCAAAATTTTTCCTTCTGTGCTGGATTAGGGGAGGCCACAAATAATTTCAGTGAGCTCATGGCTTTTTATATTATTCTTCTCTTAGCTATGGAAAAAAAAATCGACTATTTGAACATATTTAATGAATCCTTATTTGTCATCCAAATTATGAAAGGAACACACATTTTACATGCATACACTTTGGTTCCACTCTTGGAGGAAATAAAGATGTTGTCTGCAAGGTTCACTCATATTATATTCTCATATGTTTACAAGAATTACAACCAAAAAGTGGAACAACTCTCAAAGGATGGCTTGGAACTGGACAAAGGATGCTAGGAAATCAAATAATAAGGCATGAATGGCCCCCAAGAACATATTCACAACCCTTGGGCCAACATCTGATTAAAAATCATTTTTTCTTCTTTTTGTAATGTATATGAAAATCAGACTCAGTTAGGCCTTCAAAATGAATATCAGGATAATATAAGCTCCTATGGATATGTTTGGATCAGGTATTACACAAACTTATTGTCTTCTTCGGAAGTGATCTAGGTGGATAGCGATGGCCACCCACCTTTCCCAACTGGCTCAAAACAGTTTTCTGGTAATTTACTATTTTTAGCAGTTTTTCGGGTATTGAAACTTCCAGAGTCGTTTTGAGGCCCTAAACGACATTTTTTTGGAAAAATGGGTAGAAACATGGAAATTCCTTTTATTTTTCCCTCAAAATTAATCTCCTCTATGATACCTTTACAACGGGCTATCATGTGCCTAAAACGGAGATCGTAGCAAAAGTTACGACCCCGGGAAGTTGTTGTACTAACTTACCCAAACGGGGCCCACATGACTTTTGGCACTTCATCTCCTAGGTTTAGGTTTTTGGATGTCTAGGGTTTTTTGCATTCTTGATTATTGTAAAAGGGCCTTCATAGCCTCATTGTAATCATCTTTTTGCGAATGAGTGCAACCATCAAATCTCTTCTTAAAGATAAGTCGCCACCATTCCAACAAACTTGTTTTCCACTGCATTTTACAGTTTCAACTTATTTCCTTATTGAATAGAAAACCAGTTTTACTGTATCTCTTTTATTTTGTGTTAAGAACCTGTTAATAATATGTAGTCATTTCGTTTTGCTCATAAAATCTGGATCAATGGTATCAGAGCGGTTTACTCCTTGTCATCTTAATGCATGTCCCCAACGAGGTCAGGGTACAAAGAGTTGGGTCTCGAGCTTGTTTCTCTTGAGGAAGAAATCTCTTGCACACCCAAGTGACCTCTCATGGCAGTAGAAAATAAATATGAAAGGATAGGAGATCCTTTCAAAATGTTGCTTGAGGAATCCCTCACGCAACAAAGGAACGAGATGATGGATAGTTTCGCACAAATCCTTCAACGACTACCAACAGGCGACACATCTTCTTTGAGCGGAGGCCCGACCCCCTTCAAGGTACAAATAAACTTATATATTCCTATATTTGAAGTTCATATAGACACATATGTCATAGACAAGTGGTTGAATCTATTAGAAGCTTATTTTTCTGTCCATAACTTTTCGAATAGAGAAAAGATTACTTTTGCGCTCCTCAAAGACATTCCTCATGTCAAAGATTAGTGAGAAACTTTCTGTGAGAAAAAGGAAACAAAGGAACCCTCATTATTTATAGTCATGACCACCTAGGAATGCTTCAGGGATGTTATTAAGGAACAATACTACCTTGTTGGGAGTTATGATGACTTATATACCAAATGGACCACATTGCGGAAAGAAAGAGACCAACCAGTGCCATATTTCACAAATATCTTCCATACCTTGCGCACCAAGTTGGGTATCAAAGATTCGGAGCCACATATGGTGCTCAAGTATCGTGGTTCTCTTCATAGATACATCCAGACCGAAATAGAATTTCTAGACATCTCATCCTTGGGCGTGGCCTACCAATATGTAGCCAAAATCGAGCAGAGGCTCAAACAAAAGATCCAATAATTTGGGCCTGGGAACCCCTCACAACAAAAGCTAGGAAAGGGAGGCCCCAACACATAGAACAAAGGAAAAATAAAATATGGACAGTATCAGGACAACCATTCCAAACCGCAAGAAAATAAGGACACCAGAAAGACAAAGAAAGACACCTAGAAGCGGTGCAACTTCCATAAGAGACCTTGGCATAACACTGTTGACTGCCGCTCAAAGCAGTCATTGGTGGCCGAATTGAAATCCTCTAAATCAAATGTGGGTTCTGACTCTGAGTTAGAACCAGAAAGGATAAGACAGATCATTGATGTGAAACTGAGTGCTACCGTTGCCACCACCAAGCTCCAGCTTGGTGAACCAGACGAGCCATAAGAAGGAGAGCGCCTCTTTCATTCACAGATGTGGGTAAAAGGCACCCCGCTGCACTTCATCATTGATAGCGGTAGCCATAAGGACCTCATCTCAATAGAGTTATTCAAGCGACTGGCCCTACCGACAACGTTGCATCCATAGCCCTACACCATTGGATGGCTCCGCTAAGGAAGCGATCTCCGCATCAATCAACAGTGTCGATTGTCGTACGACATCAAGCCCTTCAAAGATGAGGTATTGTGTGATGTTTCTCCTCTCAAAGTTTGTGATGTTCTTTTGGGCCAAAATTATTTATGGGAATGTCATGTTGTATATGAGTCTAGGCTTCATAGTTTTATTATTAATTTGAACAGGAAACAGGATACCCGATGCAGTCCCACCTAATTATATTTCCTTGATATTTGCTAAGTAATGCAGGAATCTCATCTCTCACATGGGTAAGTTTGTCTTCTTCGTGATTCACGCTCAGAATGAGCGAAAGATCACAACCACATCCAGGGTCTCTGTGGCTGACCTCTCCACACAACACAAGCAAGTAGATAAGGTAGTGTAAGAATACTCGTATATCTTCTCCTCACCTACCGGGGTACCTCTGCACTGCCAGGTCAAGCACCCCATCGATCTGACCCCCGACGCACTGCTACCTGATGGGACACTCTATCGTTTCTCTCCGTTAGAGAATGAGGAGATCAAGAAAAAGATCCAAGAACTTTTCCACAAGGCACACATCCGTCCCAGCTCATCCCCTTGTGGGAGCCTAATCATGACGGTACATAAGAAATATGGAACTCGGCGACTCTACATTGGTTACCGAGCTCTGAATAAAATCACAGTCAGAAACTGGTACCCAATTCCCCGAATCGACAACCTCCTTGATCAACTCACGGGGGGGAAATACTTCAGTAATATTGATCTGAATTATGGCTACCACTAGGTCCTGATAGAAGAGACATATGTATGGAAGACCGCCTTCAAGTCAAAGGAAGGCCTTTTTGAATGGTTGATCATGCCCTTTGGTTTGACAAATGCTCCAGCCACTTTCATGAGGATTATGGATGATATCATGTGACCATTCACCAATATTTTTGTAGTGGTGTATCTGGATGACATTCATATTTACAACAAGACTTGGGTCAAACACTTGCATCATATTCAATAGGTTCTTCACACCCTGCAACAACACAAGCTATACACCAACTTAGAAAAATGCTCCTTCGACATGGATAGGGTCCATTACCTAGGCTACATCATTGATCAGCATGGCATACATGTGGATCTAGCCAAGATCCAAGTCATCTGTGACTGGCCAGCCCCAACCACACTCACTGAGCTTCAGAGCTTCTTGGGCCTTGCCAATTTCTACCACGGGTTCATGTTGGGATTCTCCCATATTGCATGGGCCCTCGACCAAATAACCAAGGGTGGTGGTAAGGAAAAATTTGCGTGGGGTCGGTACCAACAATAAGAGTTCGATGATTTGAAGCAGTGCTTGTAATCAACCCCCATACTTTCACTACCAAACCTGCAACAACCCTTTGAGATCGAGATATATGCTTCAGAATATGTTGTGGGCATCATTCTCACTAAGCACGACCACCCTGTGGCCTATCATAGTTAGAAACTATCAGATGTTGTATGTAAGTACCCTACTTATGACAAAGAAATGTACTCCATTGTGAAAGCCTGTAGCCAATGGAGACATTACATTCTTGGGAAGGAGACAGTCATCCATATTGATCATAATCCATTGCAATTCATGCAAACATAAGGAAAATTGTAGAATGACCTCCATCAAAAGTGGTCCACATACTTGCAGCAATTCCACCTCAAAATGAAGTATAAAACAGGAAGCACCAACTGTGTCGTTGATTGACTCATCAGAACACTAGTATCAATACTCACCATGGTGCTAGACTGTTGCGGCCATGAGACCTCTAGATGGCCCCAACTCTATGAGACAGATCCATACTTTTCCACCACCTACCAAATGTTGGGTGCAAACACAGTTGTCGATAATTTCTAGATTTAGGATGGGTTGTTGTGTCATCTGGGATATATCTATGTTCCATCAAGCGAGTGAGTGAAGATGATCCGGGAAGCCCACTACAGTCGGGTGGCAGGACACTTCGGTGTCGAAAAGACAGTGGTGATGCTACATAAACATTTCTACTGGTCGAAACTTTGACAGAAGGTCAACAAGTATATCAGGTCCTCCACTACCTTTGCTACTGCCAAACTGACCACTAAGAAACATGGCCTCTACTCCCCTCTTCCTACTCCTGATAGTCCATGGGAATCCATCTCAATGGACTACATGTCAGGCCTCCCGTCCACCAAGCAGGGAAATGACTGTGTTTTTTTGGTTGTTGATCGCTTTTCTAAGATGGAGATTCTGGTTGCCTAGAAGAAGAGCATCACAACAGAGACCACTGCCAAGATCTTCTTTGAACGAGTTTGGGTACATTTTGGAATCCCACAAACCATTGTCTCAGATCAATACAGTCTATTTCTCAGCACATTCTGGTCGAGCCTCTGGTCACTGTTGGACACCAAGCTCACCAAATCCATGGCCTTCCACCCCTAGACAAATGGCCAAATCGAGGTCGTAAATTGAATGATTGTGCATATTCTTCACATGTATAATTCCAAGCACCCTCGCACATGGTATGAGAGCCTTCCCTATGTCCATCATAGCTACAATCGAGACCTGCATAGCTCAACTGGCCACAGCCCCTTTCAGGTGGGGTTGGGATTCCAACCATTGGGTCCCATAGATGTTGCACCTACCCTTGCAGTCGCCTCAATCGACTCATCTCCTGCTCCAACTGAAGCTGACAAATCCACCCAGTTCATTGAGTGGATCCAGCACATCCGCTAGTAGGTTTAGGATATCCTACAGAATTCCAATAACAAGTACAAGCAGTGCCATGATCAACATCGGGTGCCACATAAGTTTCAAATGGGTAACAAAATATGGTTGCACTTGCAAAAAGAACACCTTACAGGACCCCATAAGAAGCTTCGCCCACTCTATTATGGGTCATACACCATCACCAAGGCCATGGGGGATAATTCTTTTGAGCTCAACATTCCTCCTTTCCTTGGATACGGCTAGTGTTCAACATGGATCTCCTTCGTCCTTATTTCCCACTATTATTGGAAACCTTAGAAGTAGCATAACAACTGACATCGACAGAGCTCAACCCCGACTGCATACAACAATCATCTAGTGATAAGATTGTGGACACACAAATCAAGGGCACTTGACAGCAAAGGATCCATCTTTATTGAGTCGTCAAAGTAGGGCAACTCCTGTACCAAGGCAAGTGGCTCACACGGGGCCAAGTTGACACAAGTCACCCTCAGAGGCAACCCACTCTCACCAGGACCTCCTTCTTCACTGGCCCGAAGAGCTAAGCTCGCTCTTCAAATCCCTTATCGGAAGTTTTCACTACCCACAGTAACTCCTACCACGACCTCCCTTCGCTTATCGGGAAATCGGGTTTTGCGATATCGTGAAACTCGTTTACACAATCTCGTGCAAAACAAAACCCCGAACCCCGAGCTTTGATGGTCAAAGGTCAACGCTTTCGCTCATCAGGGATTTCCCTATCAGGAAATCAACACTTGCAATGTCGTGATTTACTTGCGCCACCAAACTCCAAACCCCGATTCTCCAATGCCACCTGTCAACGCCTCGGGGTGTGGCTTAATGCCCTGACACCTGTCTCCCCACTCGCGCTATCGAGAAATCGCGATTCAGGAATTCGTGATTCCTAACGCACAAGGTCACAGACCTTTCCAAACCCCAAATCCCGACTCCTCGAGATCTTGCGCCACGTGTCCCTGCTATGATCGACGGCTCCCGTTGATTCGGGAAATTGCCAATCGCGATTTCAATGAGTTCAAAACTCTTGTATTCGAAAACCCCGATATGTCGATATGCAAAGGCTCTTGATTCCTTCTTCCTGCGCTCAAGGTTTAAATCCCTCACTACTTCTCCCAGATCTGATGGTCTGCAGGACTTCGCGATTCTCCACAGCGATCCTTGGCCGTCAATTCTCCTCCTTGAGGATTTCTCCTGCTGCAAAGATCTGTTTCTGTTCGAGCCCCTCCTGGGTCCTTCTCCTATGGTATCAAGAAGGAACTATCCCTCCTGATCTTGTAGACTCTGATTCCCTCAGAGACCTTTCGCACACTCTATGTGCTCGACCTTCAACAGTTATCTAAGTGTCGAATTCTTTCAGGTCATGTGCACTCACAACCACAGTAACCCCTATCTCCCTATGCTCAAACTAGCTACTAAGACTTCCAATCCAGCCTACACTTCTCCTGCTTGACTCTAATAACCCAATTCAACTTTTGGGCAGATGAGAATAAGAGTTTAACTGTCTAGCCCATCAACGCACTCTATGCGGATGAATTCCACTGCACTCTATGCAGGAATCTCCTGGCTCAGACAGAGAAACAATTGAAACTCATTCTCCCCTCTTTCAGACTTCAATTAATCCTCTGAAAACACATGCAAAGTATATTCAAAGAAATTGCATACAAAGAAAACAAACATTCACAAGTGCATAAGCAACATACATAGAGAAAACAGCACCAGTCATGAAATTGAATCAAAATCTCTCTCTATTAATCCAATCTGTACATGAGGGCTCTCCACAAGTTCTCTGTTTTGTTCTTCTCTTGCTCCTATTCTCAATAATTCTTCCTTATACAATAATACAAAGGAGGGTGCCTATATTCCGTTTGCCCTCTCAAATTCTACAACTATCAAATCTACAATTAATTCCTATCTAACAGTATTAAATCTAATAAATGCCTTCCTATCTACAATACAATACAAATGCACTTATTTATGAATGGCTTCATGAAAGAGCGGCGCTACAACTTCCAAAGCATTTCAAAAATATATGTGCTGGCGTTGTCCAGTTGTTCTCCGCTCTGTGCTGGCTCGCTTGATGAGTGAGCGATGCTCCTGCATCATACTCCTCGGCTCGAAAGATTTCATGGGCTCCTGTCCATGAGCTCCTGCACAGTCTGCCCATGCTTTTGTATCACTACTTCTGTCTCCCAGCTGACATCCTCCACTGGGTGATTCTTCCATTTCACCAAGTATTCAAAATACTGCTTCCGCCTGGTCTTCCTGCCTACTCTTTTATCCAGTATGCACTCCATCTGAGGTTTATGTGCAACTGGCAATTGTTTCTGCCACTGGACCACTGGTTCCTCAGTTCCCGCATCTGCTTCTCCAGCCCTGTACAGGTATAAATCCGAAATATTGAATATCAGTGATATCCCGATGCCATCCGACAACTCAAGCTCGTAAGCGTTCTCCCCGAATTTCTTCAGGACTCTGCATGGTCCAATTTTCTTCATCTTGAGCTTGTTATATGTTCCCCTTGGGAACCTTTCCTTCCTCAAGTGTGCGAGAACTAGATCGCCAAAATCAAACTGAATTTGTCTCTTCTGCTGATCGTCTATGTGCTTATACTCTTGATTTGATTTTTGCAGTCGCTGCTTCACCTGCGTGTGAAGTTATTCTATCGCTTCAGCGAATTCTTTAGCGCTTGCGCTAATAGTTTCAAACTGTCCTGACTCCCTAAGCTCGGAAACTCCTCTCGGCTGTGTCCCATACAAAATATGGAATGGGCTTCTTCCTGTACTCCTGTTCACAGAATCATTGTAAGCAAATTCTGCCTGTGGTAATATCTGGTCCCAACTACTATGGTGCTCTGTCACCAAGCTTCTCAATAAATCCCCCAGGCTTCTATTGACCACCTCTGTTTGGCCATATGTCTACGGATGATAAGATGAACTAAAAGACAAATTAGTTCCCAGCTTCTTCCATAACATCCTCCAAAAATGACCTATGAATTTGGTATCCCGATCCGAGACTATGCTTCTCGGCAATCCATGTAGTCTAACAATTTATTTGAAAAACAAATTCGCGATGTGGGTCGCATCTCTGGTCTTCTGACATGGGATAAAATGTGCCATTTTAGAAAACCTGTCCACTACCACAAAGATGGAATCAACTCCTCTTTGCGTCCTCGGCAAACCCAACACAAAATCCATGTTGATCGCCTCCCATGGCCTCTCAGGTATGGGTAACGGCTGATAAAAAACTGTGTTCTTCTTTCGGCCCTTCGCGTGTTGGCAAATCCCGCATCTGTCAACAAACCGTTTGACATCAATGCACATGCCCAGCCAATAATACGATTCGCTCATCTTTGCGAATGTTTTGTCATGCTCGAAATGACCTGCTAATCCCCCGCTATGCTTTTCTCTCACCAAATTCTCCCTCATGGATCAATTCGGAATGCATAGCTGATTGCCTCGAAACAAAAATCCTTCCTGGATCAGGTAATCTATCCACGGGCTCCGATCCCTGAGAACTAGATTCTCAGCTGCCTCGTATGCTTCTCTGAAGTCTGCATCTCCTGCATACATGTCTTTCAGATTTTCAAAACCCAACGTCTTGACTCTGAACTCTTGCAGCAACAAACATTTCCTGCTCAAGGCATCAGCCACCTTGTTAGCAGTTCCTGAAATGTGTTTGATCACAAATGTAAAATTTTGCATGTACTCTACCCATTTTGCATGCTTCTGGTTCAACTTATCCTATTGACTCACGAATTGCAATGCATGATTATCACTGTACAAAACGAATTCCTTGGGTATCAAGTAATGCCTCCAATTTTTCAATGCTTGTATAATGGCATAAAACTCTTTATCATACGTGGAGTACTTCAGCTTTGCATCATCCAGCTTCTCGCTGAAATAAGAAACTGGCCTGTCATCCTGACTCAAGACCCCTCCAACAGCATACCCACTGGCATCACATTTCACCTGAAATGTTTTCTGAAAGTCTGGCAACACTAAAATTGGTTGCTCTGTGATCTTACACTTCAACAGATTGAAGCTCCTTTCAGCCTCTGCTGTCCAATGAAAAACTTTATGTCATTTTTTCACAGTGTCCATCATTACGGCGCTAATTCCACTGAAATTACGTATGAATTTTCTGTATAAACTAGCCAAACCATGGAAACTTCTCACCTCGAAAATATTTCTCAGTGATGGCCACTTCTTAATCACGTTCACCTTCTCAGGATCCATCTTTAACTCATTGGCCGATATAGCAAAACCCAAGTAAATGAGTTCTATCTGCATGAAGGAACACTTCTTCATGTTGATCAACAGCTTCTCATGCTGTAGTCTTCTCATCACAATGGCTAAATGCTTCAATTGTTCAGCCTTGGTCTTACTGAAAATCAGTATGTCGTCCAAATATACAACAACAAATTTGCCGATGAATTCCTGCAGGACTTCATTCATCAGCCTCATGAATGTGCTCGGCGCATTTGTCAAGCCAAAGGGCATGACCAGCCATTCATACAAACCTTCATTTGTCTTGAATGTTGTTTTCCATTCATCTCCCTCTCTCATCCGGATCTGGTGATATCCGCTCTTCAAATCTATCTTTGAAAAATAATTTTCCCCACTCAGGAAATCCATCAAGTAATCCATTCTTGGCAGTGGGAATCTGTACCTGATGGTGATTTTATTTATTGCCCTGGAGTCTGTACACATTCTCCAGCCTCCATCCTTCTTCAGACTTAGTATTGTCGGAACAGCACATGGACTCAGACTCTCCCTCACTAGTCCTTTATCTAGCAAATCCTGTACCTTCCTCTTGACTTCCTCATTCTCTTGAGGTGTCAACCTGTACGCTGCCTCATTTGGTAAACTTGCTCCGGGTATGAGGTCAATATGGTGACTCACACTCCTCATCAGTGGTAACGAACGAGGTAGTTCGTCCACGATGATATCAGTGAACTCTCCCAGTAGTTCCTGAATCTCTTCTGGCAAGTCATCCACTCTTGTGCTAGTCAGGACAATTCTCGGTTTCCTGATCACAAAGAATTGTGGATCTTCATTCTTCTCCATCTCTGTGAGAAGTTCCTTCCCACTCATGAGAAGTATTGTGCTGGTTACTTCTGGCGTCACTTCTTTATCCTTTATCAGAAGCAATGTGTGTGTTTTCCCATCCTTCTCCAAGGTGTAGGTGTTCATTCTACCATCATGAACAACATTTCTATCATACTGCCATGGTCTACCCAATAATACATGACAGACATCCATGGGAATGACATCACACATAATCTTATCCTTATATCCACCCATTTTAAATTCAACCAAGCATTGTTTCGTAACACATACCTGGTGTCCTTTCTGCAGCCATGACACTTTGTATGGACTCAGGTGATTTTTCATATCGAGCTCCAGCTTTTCCACCATCTCAGTCGAAACGAGATTATCAGTGCTTCCGCTGTCTACTATGACCTTGCATTTCCAGCCCTTGGTCTTGCAAGTCATTCTGAACAGTCTGGTACTCTGAGCTGTGTCCTCCACCTTTTTCTCAGGTGTCAAGAGAACTTTGTGTACCATCAGTGACTTCCCACTTCCGGTGTCTTCATCCTCAACATCACGCCTCTACACCTCTGTGATGTGAGCTTCTCCTCTGTCCATATTCCTGTTTGGACAATCCATGGCTTTATGTCCGTCCTTTCCACATGTAAAACATGTGATGATTCTTCCTCGGCCTCTTCCTCTGCCTCTTGTACGAGGAAAAGTGTTCACGTTGGCATATCCGCCACCCTGCTCTATATGCTACCTCCTCGGCTCAGCATATTGCTGCCTCTGTGAGGTTCCGCCTCTTTCAATATTACCCTTAGGTTTCTGCCATTCCTCCTTGGGCTTCTGAGTTCTTTCTTGGGCAACTGCCTTGCCTCTGGGCTGGCTTCTGCCTCGCCCTCGCTATCCCTTCTTGCGGCTCAGCTTCTCTTCGACTTTCAGAGCCAATTGGTAAGCATCTTCCACCGTCCTGATGATTAGCATGCTTAACTTGTCCTGAATGTCATATCTTAGACCATTCAGATATCTGGCTACTTTCTCATCATCACTCTCCCGATGACCTGCTCTGATGTTGAGTCTGTAAAACTCCTCAGTGTACTCCTTCACCGTCATCAGCTTTTGTCTCAGGTTCTGCATTCGCCTGAACAGTGTGATCTGATAATCTCTAGGGATGAACTTTGCTTTCATCTTAGCGATCATCCTATCCCAACTCTTGATCTTCTGTTTTCCTTTGCAGCGCCTATCAGCCTGCAATTCATCCCACCATAAGGCTGCATGTCCTTTCATCTTGGTAACAGCATGCCTTACCTTCTTATCCTCTTCGATGTCTTCGTAATCGAAGTAGGTGTCAAGAGCGCGGATCCAATCCAGCAACTCTTCTGCATCTAGATTCCCATCATAGACGGGAATGTCCATTTTGGTCTTTGAGCTCATTCTAGAAATGGCTCTGATCAACCGCTCTGTTGAAGCATCCTCTACTGTGACCTCTTATTCGTGTCCAACTTCCTCTTCCACCTCGGAATCATTGAACTCTCCAATGTCGAATCCGCGTCTCTGCGTTGTCTCCATCTCCTCAAGCCTTGCTCGGAGATCTCTCATCTGGCGCTCCATTTCTAGATTCCCTGCCGGCCTTCCTCTTCTTCGAGCATCCCTGTCCTCTCGATCAGGTGATTGCCTTTCTCTTCTAGGCGGCATGGTGTCTTCTCCTGTTCCTCTTCTGCTACAAAAAGAACAATATGTCCTGCTCTGATACCACTCTGACACAAGTCACCCTCAGAGGCAACCCGCTCTCACCAGGACCTCCTTCTTCACTGGCCCGAAGAGCTAAGATCGCTCTTCAACTCCCTTATCGAAAGTTTTCACTACCCACAGTAACTCCTACCATGACCTCCCTTCGCTTATCGGGAAATTGGGTTTCGGTATATCGCGAAACTCATTTACACAATCTCATGCAAAACAAAACCCTGAACCCCGAGCTTCGATGGTCAAAGGTCAACGCTTTAGCTCATCGGGGATTTCCCTATCGGGAAATCAGCACTTGCGATGCCGTGATTTACTTGCGCCACCAAACTCCGAACCCCGATTCTCCGATGCCACCTGTCAACGCCTCGAGGTGTGGCTTAACGCCCTGACACCTATCTCCCCACTCGCGCTATCGGGAAATCATGATTCAGGAATTCACGATTCCTAACGCACAAGGTCACAGACCTTGCCAAACCCCGAATCCTGACTCCTCGGGATCTTGTGCCATGTGTCCCTGCTCTGATCGATGGCTCCTGTTGATTCGGGAAATCGCCAATCGTGATTTCAACGAGTTCAAAACTCTTGTATTCGCAAACCCTGATATGTTGATATGCGAAGGCTCTTGATTCCTCCTTCCTGCACTCAAGGGTTAAATCCCTTGCTACTTCTCCCAGATCTGACAATCTGTGGGACTTCGCGATTCTCCACAGCGATCCTTGGCCGTCAATTCTCTTCCTTGAGGATTTCTCCTGCTGCAAAGCTCCGTTTCCGTTCAAGCCCCTCCTGGGTCCTTCTCCTATAGTATCAATAAGGAACTATCCCGCCTGATCTTGTAGACTCCGATTCCCTCAGAGACCTTTCGCACACTCTATGTGCTCAACCTTCAATAGTTCTCTAAGTGTCGAATTATTTCAGGTTCTGTGCACTCACAGCCACAGTAACCCCTATCTCCCTATGCTCAGACTAGCTACTGAGACTTCCAATCTGACCTGCACTTCTCCTGCTCGACTCTAATAACCCAATTCAACTTTTGGGCAGATGAGAATAAGAGTTTAACATTCTAGCCCATCAACGCACTCTATGCGGATGAATTCGACTGCACTCTATGCAGAAATCTCCTGGCTCAGATAGAGAAACAATTGAAACTCATTCTCCCCTCTTTCAGACTTCAATTAATCCTCTGAAAACACATGCAAAGTATATTCAAAGCAATTGCATACAAAGAAAACAAACATTCACAAGTAGATAAGCAACATACATAGAGAAAATAACACCAGTCATGAAATTGAATCAAAAGCTCTCTCTATTAATCCAATCTGTACATGAGGGCTCTCCACAAGTTCTCTGTTTTGTTCTTCTCTTGCTCCTGTTCTCAATAATTCTTCCTTATACAATAATACAAAGGAGGGTGCCTATATTTCATTTGCCCTCTCGAATTCTACAACTATCAAATCTACAATTAATTCCTATCTAACAGTATTAAATCTAATAAATGCCTTCCTATCTACAATACAATACAAATGCGCTTATTTATGAATGGCTTCATGAAAGAGCGGCGCTACAACTTCCAAATCATTTCAAAAATATATGTGCTGGCGTTGTCCAGTTGTTCTCTTCTCCGTGTTGGCTCGCTTGATGAGTGAGCGATGCTCCTGCATCATAAGTTTAGCAAAAATTTCCTCATTTGATGGGGGAACTCAATGCAATGGATACCATTTCTTCCTAAGGAGGGTGGATTGATCTAGGTGGATATCGATGGCCACCCACCTTTTCTAACTGGCTCAAAACAATTTTCTAGCAATTTTGGTAATTTACTATTTTTAGCAGTTTTTCGGGTCCTGAAACTTCCAGAGCTATTTTGAGGCCCTAAACGACATTTTTTGGGAAAATAGGTAGCAACATTGAAGTTTTTTATATGTTGTACCCAAAATGAATCTCCTTGACAATACCTTTCCAATGGGCTATCATGTGCCTAAAACGAAGATCATATGCAAAAGTTATGACCCCAGGAAGTTGATGTACTAACTTACCCAAACGGGGCCCACATGAATTTTGGTGCTTCATCTCCTAGGGTTAGGTTTTTTAATGTCTATGGATTTTGGAATTCCTGATTATTGTAAAAATTTCTTCAGAGCCTCATTGTAATTATCTTCTTGTGAATGAGCACAATTGTCACATCTCTTCTTAGAGATAAGCCTCCACCATTCCAACAAGCTTGTTTTCTGTTGCATTTTACAGTTTCCTCTTATTTCCTTATTGAATAGAAAACTGGTTTTACTGTATCTCTGTTATTTTGTGTTAAGTACATGTTAGTAATCTGTAGTCATTTCATTCTGCCCATAAAATCCGGATCAGGAAGGCCTCATTTTTTTGTAAATTTTGAAAATCATATTGCATATTCCATAGGAATCAAAAATGCTATAGGAATGTTAAGGCATATACATATGTAATTTTATTTCCTTTAATAAAATCACATATTTTTTCCTTGGAAAAAAATTAATAAATTTTAAATAAAAATTATTAAATTGTGTTAAATTTATATGTAATCATAGAATAAGATATCTACATTTTCCCAATTTATAACAAACATATGAATATAACAATGTATATACAACCTCGTTTGTTGTTGTATGTAATATATAATAATATATATACTAGCAGAACCACATAAAAAAGTGGTTGATATATGCCAATAGGCTTCGACATTAGATATAAGATTAAGGTTTAGTTTAATATTCTCCCTAAAGATTGGGGTTTTAAAACAAAAACAGGGAGAATCACTAATCTTCCAATTCTACCGAAACATACACATCGAAAAGGTCATAGTAAAGGGATAAATAAATTTTTTGAAATGATCAACAATAAGAACCACCAACACATGTCGAAGTAATTATCATTGATACCGATTTTGATCTTCTTAATTGTTGGAGATGCTCAATATATCAATAATATATATATAATAATTTAAAAACAACAATTTTAAAAATAATAAAAGATATCAATAATCACCATTATGACAATGCGTGAAAATCTCTTCATCAAAGCATCCAACCATTCATGCTAGAGACAATTTCAAATCTATGCTCCTAATTCAAAAATCCACCTGCAATATCTATAATTTATTGTTATTTTTCTATGCACACTATGTAAACTGTCGGCTCTAATAGATGGAAGCAGATAAGGTTCGACATTAGATGTAGGGTGAGGTTTAGTTTAATATTATCCCTCAAGATTATGGTTTTAGATAATAATGCGAAGAAACACCATAGACACCATGCAATCGATAGTAATAAATGTACCATTCACCACCACGAGATCGATTTCATCGTGCATCAAAGCTCCATGATGACAAATCTTCCAATTTTGCCGAAACCTACATAGCTAAAAGGTCATAGTAAAGGGCCAAATAAGATTTCTGAAAATGATGATAACCACCAACACATGTCTAATCAAGATATTAATAATCTATATAAATAATTTAAAAAACAATAATTTAATAATCACCTCGTCTTGCACTATTGACAACACCCTTGGATGGGGGCTCAACTGCCCATGCATAGAACATCATTACAACAATTCATGTGAAGATACTCATCAAAGAATCCAACCATAGACATCAGAGATGATTTCAAAACCTAATGAAACGTAATTTAATTTAAAAATATTTAAAACCTTAAATAAAGGTAATGAATTTATCAGAATGATCCAAACAATTAGAGTATTTACCACATTGAAATCAAACTGCAATACTAGTTTGAAATATTCTATAGTAAATATGTGGCTTCATGTTTGGTGATCCATGACCAAAGTGGGACGATATTTTGTTTCTCATGGGATTCCTAAACTAGATATCTGACCTCCCCAAAATGGAAGCAACATAGAGGTAAATTCAACTCACACTGGCTCTGATAGAGCACACCTACACTTTCTTTGTAGTTGGGTTTAGATCGTTGGGTCCATCTCTCCCTTAGTGTTCTTGAAATAACTAGGTGAGGAAGAGAAAGGATTAAAATAATAGGGCACACATTATTTTAAATTCTCCATGTACATGGGGCATTATTTTTAAAAACGCATGAAGGGGTGGAGAAAACGCTCCCCACTCATCCAATCAAGATCTTGATAATTACGATTAGCATTATTGGATCGATTTTAGGGTAGATACACCTATGCATCTCACAAGCATTTCATAAACATGTGTTGAAGGTAATAACCATAAAAATATGCAGTAAAAGTCCTAAATGTCCCTTACTCACAATAAAACTGTCAGGAGCAATTATTAAACTAGGTAGATGGGTCATTATTATGCTAATCACCCTAATCACCCCTTTTAATGACTAACAATCATGTTTTTCATGCAAGGAAGTTAATGGCTGAAATCACAACCCTTCATTTATTGTGACAACTAAGAATATTCATAGCATATCAAATCATGTCCACTGAAATCCCTTTTGTAATTAAAAGCCCATTAATTTTGTCCATTATCAATAGGTGTACACTTATCGGTGTAATAATTTGCTACACTTTAGATTTTGCATATATACATATCATATGTTTTTGCATATATACATATTATATATATGAAAAACTAAAGTGTTCAACCATAGTGTCACACTTTGGCTGTTGTATATCAATCACTTTAGTTTTTCATATATCAACATGTATATATAAAATTTGTCACACCTTAGCTTTTGCATTTGAGAATATATAATAGACAAAGATTTACATTTACATCATATAAATATATATCAAACATTGGATTACACCAATCAAACCCAAAACTATGTGACATAATGATAATAATGATAATAATGATAATACAAAGTATTCTATGAACAAGACTGCAGTTGAGTGATGCTATCCATTTATGGTTTCCAACCGATATGGGTTTCTCGACACGCCACCTTTATTTTACCCACTAATGAATGAAGGTAAGGGTGGAAACAGATCCAATGTATTGTTGATACTGAGAGGGGGGTGAATCAGTATCAAGTACAATTTAAAAACTTTTTCAACTTATACTTAAACCATTCAATTGTATCCAATGAGAAATGAACAATAGTATAAGAGTTACATCAATACACCACAATACACCATGCACACTATATGAGAAATAATTAATAGTTATTGGTCAAGGGAAGTAATGACTTCCAAAGGTAGCTATAGCTTCCAAATACAAAGGGAGGGATAAAACTCCAAGAGGAAGATACAATCCTCCAATATCAAGAGAGGGTTGACCTCTCCATCCTTTCCCCTTCCTTCCACCCAAGAATATATGAGAGATAATAAAAATTTACATTAAATCATCACCATCAACCAACCATCACATAGAGCGTGATAATGCTTCCTGAGACTTCTTCAACTTCTGTAATTCTTCAATTCTTGGAATAATATGATCCTTTAGATAATACTACTCAATGTATTCTCTAAAACTCCTCCAAGTTTCACTCCTTGAATCCTCCCCAAAAAGAAGTTATAGAAATAATGGTAGACTTTATTCAATTCTAGTTTATTCAAGAGAGAAAACTTGTACAGAATGCCCTGTGCTCAATATTTAACATCAGATTTTGAAACTCACACATAAGAAACCAAAGTCCGTACTCTTTCCAATGAAATTGGTCCCACTTCATTTGGATTCTCTATGAGTAATTTGTGACTGTTTTACTCGAAACACATGTTTATTGACTAGCTTTAGGACTGGTCAAAAACCCTATCTTCCACAGAGTGTATATCCATAATTATAGTGAATCAAGAGATGCAACTTTTACCATAGGTACCTTTATATGTCTTAGAACACATCACCAAAATACTTCATCCTCCCTTGAAATCCGACCTTCTTTACTTCTGATTTCCTCTGAAATTCGACCTGTGTATCAAATGAATGTATAATGATATTTATTTATACCATTTATGTCACTTCATTTTAACATTAGGGCCAACCTGACACTTTCTTATTTTGTAATTTTTTCCTTTAATTATCTTCGGGGCCTACATGTTCTTCCTTCTTCAATTCACTTTTTCATCTTCAAAATTTCATTTCTCCTCAACCATGAGGATCCATGTGACATGCCACCTACCACCGGAAACAACACAATGTATACTATCCATCCATGGGTTTTGTTTTTGCATGTACATTGTCCTTCATGTCCAAATACCTTCATCAATATTGCGGTCCAAAACCAATGACTGGGGTTGACATCAATGAGAACAACCAATATTCCAACAATATTCATCTTTGTCATTGATGGAAACACTCATGCTCCTCCTATCATCATGATCCCAATTTCTCCCCCCCTTTGAAATCAAGGGAAAAGGGTAGGGATTCTCCCCCTGAGTTTAATGAAAAAAGGTAACTCTATTCTTTGCGGTTGCTCCTCTTGAACATGTGGCACTCAATAATACTTCATCCTTATTTTTGGTCTTTGGTACTTTTTCTTCCTTGGAATCCTTTTGTGTGGCTTTTGTCTTCTCTATATTCTTCATTTCTAGGATGTATATGTTGTTCGGTTTTTTGTTGCAGTTGCAACCAATCTTCCTGAGTTATTTTCTCTTATTTTGCATTTTCGGGAGTCAAACGTAAGAGTGTATCTTATTCTTTAGATATTCAACCAATAGTACTTTTCCTTCTTTTACATTTTCACTTCCAAGCTTTACAGTTCCTTTTCCAAGTATTTTGGTAGATGAGTCATCTCCAATTGCAACATTTCCACCCTTTTTCTTCAAGCTGACAAATTTTCTTTGATCTCCGGTCATATGAGATGAGCACCCACTGTCTATGAACCATTCATATTCTTCTTTTCATCCTCTAGTGACCAATGCTATTCGACAATTTTCGTTGGGTGGAATTTCTTTCATTTTCCATGTTGTAGTTAGTATACAGACATTTGGCATACGATTATCTTCCTTCATCTCTCTGCAATCTCGTGCTTTGTGACCAAGATTATTGCACTTGTGACATACAATATTTTGATCAATTAATTGGTCAAATGGATTATAATTTTTGTTGATAGGGCTACAAACATTTCCATATCTACTATTTTCACCATTCATGTAGCTTGCATAGTTATTCCTTTCATTGATTTCCTTGTGTCCAAAATTTCCACAAGTATAACAATGTCCAAGAAAGAAATTTGGACACATGGGAGTAAGTGATATTCTTTGTGGTGTGGTCCATATGGGTTCACGATCTATTCTTCTGTAGTTTCCTTCATAATGATTTCTTTCATACCTGATGGGAGAGGGTCTTCTTGATGTCTCATTCCTTATGAATTATAATCTTCTATCTTGTTGTTCAACTTGTTCTGGAGTGTTGGTTTCATCATTTTCAACTTCCTTCTCTTGTTTTGTTATCTTCAAATTGTCAATGTATCCTAGTCCTGTCGTGTCATTTGGAGATCTTTGACTGCTAAGGATATCATCTAATTTTTCAGTTCTTTTTTCGAACTTCTTCAAATTTTCTATTGTTAATAGTAGCTCCCCTTTTGTGTGATCCAATTATTCTTTCAATTTATCATAATCTTCTAATTGTTCCTTCAATCTATTGATGGTCTTTTCAAGCTTGTAATTCTCTTCTTCACAACTACTCAATTCATCTTTTAGTATTATGTTTTTATTTCTAAGCTTTCTATTTTCAGTTTCAACATGCTTCAACTTTTCAAGATTCTCATCTTCTTGTTCACTCTCTACATTGTCTTTCTATCCCCAAAAAGAATCAAGGTTGGTTTCTTCATCTGAATCTTCTTCACAAATGATTTCTTCTTATTTATAATTCTTGTGACCATCATTCTGGGTTTCTTGGGTTATGAAGATGACTTCTCCTCCATCATTATATTCTTCATCACTCTCATCTGAGGATATGTCATCATCCTTAGAGTAGAATATATTTTTATTGTTGAGACTTCTCTTTTTATAGTAGCACTTTTCAATAATATGTCCTATTCTACCACAGTTAAATCATTTGAGAGGAGACTTACCTTTGTATCTTCCACTTCCCTTCTGGAACCTTCTTAGGAAATTTTCTATTTCTTCATCAAGGTCGTTATCCTTGTCTTTTGTCTTCTTTATGGCTTTAAAGGTTGCTTCATTGTTTGTCTAGTCACTTTCTGTACCTGTTCTCATTTCATATGTTATAAGAAACCCATGTAATTGATCCATTGTCATTTTGGTCAAGTCTCTAGTTTGTTCAATGGTGGAGACCTTAGCATCATACTTCAAGAGAAGTGATCTCAACCCTTTTTGTACAACCAACAATTCATGAAGCTCTTCACCTAATCCTTTGATAGCATTAACAACTTCATCAACTCTAAGAACATAGGTTGCAATATCTTCCTTTTCATTCATCTTCAAATTTTCAAATTCTTCTCTATGTCATTGAAGCTTGACCTGCTTAAATTTTGGATCACCTTCGTAGATACGCTTGATTTTGTCCCATACCTCTTTAGCAGTGTTGTAGCCCATCACTTTGCTATCAATGGTTGGAGTCAATGCTGCTAGAATAACATGTTTGGCTTTTTAATTACAACTCATAAGCTTCTTCTCATTTGGATCGGTTGGAGCATTATTTGGGATTACATAGCCATTTACAACTGAGTACCAAATGTCTACTCCCAAAGTCGTTAGGTAA
>JZKD02S0898874.1:127424-143220 GCA_000966675.3 Picea glauca
TGATGTTGGGCATTTTTCTAGTATCATGATGAAAGGTGCCCATTTCGAATCCCCCTGTGTGAGGTGCACTAGTCTACACCAACATGTTAGGGAATATGCCATCTATAAATGTTTGGAAGTATCCCTTTGGTTTTCATGAGGTTTTCCTTGGAAAAAAGAAGGGGTCATTTATGGGTAATCAAGGGTTACTTAATGGAAATCAGGGTTTATCTAGGGGTAGTTATCGTTCAAGGGTCATTTAGGGGTAATTATTAGCAATTAGAGGTTAATTGGTAATTAGGGTCAATTGTTGGATTAATTAGAGGTCAATTATAGGTCAGTTGGTGGTCAACTACTGAAAATCAAGGGTAAATTATGGGGTAATTAGGGATTAATTCATGGTAAATAGGAGTAAATTGTAGGGTAATTAAGGGTTAATTAGTGGTAATTAGGGTAAGGGTCATTAGGATTCAATTAGAGGGTGACATTCAAGATATTTGGTAGCAATAAATAAATTTTCCATTAGGTCAAGATGTTTGCATATGGTCAACAATCATCACCATTATTTTGAGGAGGTTTTGGTGATAGGCATTGGGGGATAGTTTCCAAGTTTAGTTACAAAAATAGGAAATGTTGACGAGCTTAGAAAGACTATCACTAATTTAGTTACCAAAACATAAATTGGTGATGGTATTAAAAATCATGTCATTTTTTTAGTCATTAAAGCCGTTTATGGCTTTAATAACCATTACCAAAGATACTTACGGTGATGATCCTTAATGGGATTCACCATAAGTATCTTTGGTGATGGTCATTAAAGGCCCATTGCAAGCTTGCATGTTACTAATTTCACTTTTTGTTTTAGTGTTGGTACTCTGGTACACATAGGTCACAAAGCATCAATGTTCCTAGACTAATGTGAAGCTCTAGTGTGCCTAGACAAAAAAAGGAGCATTGTTATATTTTTAGATTGTTTGGAACTCCAATGTACATTGGTATAAAAGAATTGTTACACCTATACCAATGTGGGGAATTGATGTGCATTTACCAAAGTGGAGCATTGATACCTTTTTTGGCTTGTTGGTTCTCTTGTGCACTTGTGGTCATAGAGTACCTGTGCATTTGATATTAAAACAAACCAATGCAGTGTGATGATTTAGGTGCACCAACAAGATTTTTTTTTTATAAATCCTCTACTCTCTTGCATCTACTAGAAACCTCCAATAAAAACATAGTAGGGGGGAGTGTTTCTAATAAAACCTCCACCAATTGGTGTTTTCCTTGTAATGATAAGATACGTTTTTAATAAAATGCTTCAAAATATAAAAAAACAATGTCCATGCATTTTATACAAAAGAAAAATATTTTGAAGAAAACCATAAGATAAGTCTATGAGGCAAAAAAACCTAGCCTATCAAAACTTTCCACACAATGCATCCAAAAAAAGAGTAATAAAGAGCCATAGTGATCGAGCAAGTTAGTAGTACACACAAATAAAATGTAAGCCAGTGAGAAAGAGAGAACAATCAAAATAGGATATTGTTGGTACTAAACCCCATAGAATTACATAATATTTAATATTGAATTCATGCATTCGTAAAATCCAACACTAGAGAAGAGCATATTTGTTTGGTCTCAACATAATATCCTTCTCCACTATTACAGTGTATATTAAAAATAGAGGAATACTTATAAATTCTTACCATCAAATACAACATGGTATAAGATGCTTGGCCTTGACTTTATATTCACCCAGCATCCATTTACAAATTATTTCAAAGTTTGTAAACACTATAACTTCATTAATCTTGTGTGCCTTCACTACACACACACACAGGACTTGTATGAGTGCATGGTAATATGAGTTGTTGAACTTTGTAGTGGCATTCTTTTTCAATAGCCTCAAAGTTGTTTGAAACTCTCACTCTCCACAATCATACAAAGATGAAATCAATTTGCATCTTTCCCTAGGTTCCTAGGAAGAGCGATTTCTATGTACAAACACTGAAATTGTATCATTTTGAATATGTAGAGAATTGAAAAAAACAATTACTTGAAGGTTTGATTATTGCATACATACATATTTCTCAATTATCATATTCATCAGTTATTTTAAGGTTTACAAAAAAGCTTGCTACAATATTTTTTTTCTAGGGACCTCCTAGTAGACCATCAACTATTCTCTAGACATCATGCTAGTCTTGAGGCATGATATACCTCACAAACTCAATAGGAAATGGTACCTCATAATTATGCATTACAAAGATCACATGTCTATGATGCCTAGTATTTCCTCTATTATAATGTAAACATAAAAAACTTCCTTAGCTCAATATCCTCTGATCTTTTTATCTCTTCTCAATCTTCTCTGATTTTCTTCTCTCCTTTCTAAAATATTTGGTGTGCAACCAAATGATAGAAATGGGAACGAAATTTTCATTTTTAGTTTTATCTCATCCCAACCCTCTTCTTATTTAAGTTGTTATTGTGTCTCATTCAATGTCTTTAACAATGACTTATTTAGCGATATATTTAGAGTAATTTAGTTATATAATTAAAATGCTTCATGTCAAAGAGGTCATGTCTTAGGAGTTAGTGTCAATATGGGCTCAAAAAATCCATCATTAACCCATGGGGTGGGTTAATGATGGCTAAGGGTTATTGAGTTATTTATATTAGTGGGTTAAGGGGTTAGTGGACTAGGTTAAAAAAAATACTTCCAAATTCAAGGGATAGGTGGATTAGGTGGTTAATGGACTAATACATGGATGGGGGGTGGGTAGGTAATTATAGAAAGTGACCAAAGTTCACTAATAGTTAGCTTTAGTCAGCAAACATCAATATATTGGGTGCATGGGGTTATAAGTTAGTGGATTACTAGATAAACCATGGTAAATGATGTTCAACCATACTCAACTATGGTCCACCATGGTCAACAAGATTAACCACATCCATATGGTCAATGTGGATGGAGGATTGATGGGCTAGTAGGGTTTTTGTGTTAGGAGGTTTCTTGGTGACATAATTATCGAGCTACATAGTTAATGGATTAGTGGATAAGTGAGAATGATATTTATGGGTGAATGAGATAGGGGTTAGTGGGTTAGTGGGTCATTGTGGTGAATATGGTATATATAGTCAATATGATCAACAAAGGTCAACCGTGGTTAGCAAGGGTCAACTATGGTCCATATGGTTAAAGAGGATGGAGGGTTAGTGAGTTGTTAAGGTTTGTAGGATGAGGAGTTATAGTAATTAAGTGGTTAATGGGTTAGTTGGTGGGTCAAGGGTAGGTGTGATCCAGGAATAAATCGGTGGCCATCCACCTATTCCACTGACTCAAAACAGGGGTTTCCACTTTGGTAGTTTTTCTACAACGTTTTGGGTCCTAAAATTCTACGGTCGTTTTGGGGCACTAAATAGATTTTTTGGGGCCCTCCACACTCAAACTTTAGGATTTAGCAAGAGTGTGATAAAAAAATGTTCATTCCTTGGATATACCTTTCAAACTAGCTATTGTGTGCCCCAAACAAAGATCGTATGCAAAAGTTACGCCCTTGGGAAGTTGACATACCAACTACCCCCATTGGGGCCCACAAAACTTTTGGCGTTTCATCTTCATGGGTTAGGGTTTTGGGTTTTATTTATTATAAAAAGGCCTCTAGAGCCTCATTGTAATCATCATCATATTCTTGTGAATAAACATATCCATCACATATATTCTCAAAGATAAGCTACCACCATTCTAGTGAGTCATTCACTCTGTAATTTTACAGTTTCTGTATATTCTGCGAGTAATAAAAAAGTGCATTAATGCATATTTGTGTTTATTGAAATATTTTTGTGTATCTCACAATATATCTGTATATATCATTTTCATATCTCCACCTTCATTTCATTCTCAAAATAATCTGGATCAGTGATATCAGAGCAAGTTACTCCTTTTCATTTCTTGCGCATGTCCCTGACGAGGTTAGGATATAGAGAGTTGGGTCTCAAGCTAGTTTCCCTTGAGGATAACCTCTCTTCCCAGCCCAATCATCCTCCCATTTCAGAAGATAAGGTATACAGGGGAGTAGAATATCCCATCAAGATGTTTCTTGTGGAAGCCCTCGCGCAACAAACGAATGAGATGTTGGAGAATTTTGCCCAAATATTTTAACAATTGTCGACAATAAAAAGAACATATTCATCAAGAAGTCACTTTGGAGACACTACCTCATTCAAGGTCCACGTTAATTTTGATATTCCCATATTTGAAGGTCAGATCGATGCGAATGATTTGGAAAAATGGTTAAATTTTATAGAAGGTTATTTCTCTGTTCACAATTTTTCCGATAGAGAAAAGATCACCTTTGCACTCCTTAAGGCTCTCCCCCATGTCAAACATTGGTGGGAAACTTAATAGGATAAAAGATCCACATAGGAGTCTAGAATATTTAGGACCAATCCCACTTGGGTTTTTTTATGGATGCAGTCAAGGAGCAATATTACCCTGTGGGAAACTATGATGACCAGTACATGAGATGGACCACGCTGCATCAAATTCGGGACTAAAAAGTGCCAGAGTTCACAAATACCTTCCATACCTTGCACACCAAGCTGGGTATCAAAGACTCTAAGTGACATCTGGTTTTGAAATACCACGGGGTTCTACACAGGTATATCCAAACCGAAATGGAGTTTCTGGACATCTCATCACTGGGAGTTGCTTATAGATATGTTGTCAAAATCGAGCATAAATGTAAGTAGTAGAACAAGCGGGAATTTGGGTTTGCAAATACACAACAACCAAAGTATGGTAAAGGCATCCCTAATCCATAGAATAGCCAAATTCAAGACAACCATTCCAAGCTACAAAAAGATAAGAGAAATGGAAAGATTAAGAAGGACACAGTTGGGAAGTGGTGCGACTTCCAAAACATCCCTTGGCACAACACCGATGAATGTCGCTCAAAATAGTCATTGGTGGTTGAGATCAAAGAAACAGAGATGAGCCCCGCCTTGGAATTTGATTCATACAATAATAAAAGGAGCCAGATAATTGATGCAGAACCCACTTCTAC
Organism: Picea glauca; assembly: GCA_000966675.3. Taxonomy (NCBI): domain Eukaryota; kingdom Viridiplantae; phylum Streptophyta; class Pinopsida; order Pinales; family Pinaceae; genus Picea; species Picea glauca. The sequence goes on from JZKD02S0898874.1 coordinate 132,470, forward strand.
TATTTCAACTGCAACAATCCAACCAGAAGAACCAAAGGATCTTGAGGAGGGGGAGCACCTTTTCCATTCATAGATGTGGGTGAAGGGGACCCCACTGCATTTTATTAGCTAGAAGAACCTCATCTCAGGAGAGTTTGTCAAGTAGTTTGATTTTTCAACAACACCAAAACCACAACCATACAACATTAGACGGCTTCGCTAGAGACAAGAACTTCGTGTCAGCCAACAATTCTGCCTATCATACAACATCAATCCCTTCAAGGATGAGGTACTGTGTGAGGTTTCTCCACTAGAATTATGTGATGTTCTGTTATGCCAACCATATATGTGGAGGTGTCATGTTGTTTATGAGTCTCAACCCTATAGCATCACTGTTACTCTGGGGGGTTACCCCTACATGATACTAAAGGTAATTCCTGTTGGCATGTTTACAGTTGGGAGTGCACTTGTCATTGATGGAAAATAGGAAAGCAAGGAAGAAAAGAAACAATGATGGCAGGAGAAGGTTCGGAGGATGAAACCTTTGAATGCTTAGAAAATTTTCTAAGTCAAAGAGATCAAAAAGATCAGGAGGAAGAATGCCAGTGGTCGTTGGATCACCAATCTTGAAATCATCGGAACCGTCCATCCAGGAGGACGCGTGTTGAGAGATAAACATTTCATTGACTCACAACTCAAAGAAGTCAAATGGAAAATTCATGAGACTCACCAAACGTGAAATGGTGAAAATATCCCAGCCATTGGTTGAGGAGAGATCTAGACCATTGATTGTCCAGGGAGAATTTCAGCATTTTAGGAATCGGGAGAAAAGAGGTGAACCAACCTCCAAAGTCGCCAAATGAGAAATCGTGACTTGATTGTAGCCATCGATCGAAGGAAGATTATGGACCATTGATCTATCGTAATCATGATTTCGGGAATCTAGAGCACAGAGGAAGTTGTTTTCCAAAGTCGTGAAATGTGAAATCGCGATATGATCTAAGCCATTGGATCAAGGACTAATATGAGTTGTCAGATCCAGGAGGTGAATGTGGGAGACCATGTCAACAAGGACAAGTGGCAGACTACGTCAGCAAGGACATGTGGTGCAATCAGACAATGACAAGTGTTAATTTGATTCAACATTTCAGGTATGTAGAAATCAAAAATCTAAGTGACACGTGGTAGATTCTTGGCTCATGACACATCATCAAGTGACGCAGGAATTACATCACTCTAGGAGTTTTGCTTCTAGATTTTTACCATCAACACTCCCCAAAATTTCCGAAGGATGAAGTCCCGGGGCGAAGGATAGCCATTGGATCATCGAGAAATCTAGATTGTTGATCTGATATGAATCCATTTCAGAGTTTCACGTGCCGAGAGTTTTGGAGACAACTCGCTTCATAATATATGAAATGTGAAGTCGCGAAAAATATCTAGACCATCGGATCACCAAGAATCATGGACTATTGATCAGGCACGAAAAAGGCCCGTGAAGTTGCAAAATCAAAAAGCACCCTCGTGCTTGGCCCCTGGTCACAACTAGTGGTCACATTAGTGGAAGATAAGGGAAGGAGCTAGCGGTGCTAAGCTCCATTTCAGAGTTTCGCAGATCGGGAAATCCAGAGGAAGGAGTTGCGAAAACTTGCGAAGTTTGAAATTGCGAAGTGCCTATTGGCGTAGCTGGTGGTCACATGAGGAGAAGGATCTAGCGTATCTAGGCTCTATTTCATGATTGAGAGTTGCAAGAGTCGGAGTGACTCATAGTAAAACTCATGAAACGCGAAATTGAGAAGCGCCTTTTGATTAGGCCTGTGGTCACAGCCAGTGGTCACTTGGAGAGGCATCTTGCTCTTGGTGCTAGTTCACATGGGTACATTTCACGATGAACCATTGATCTCTGGTTTCACCTTCCAACAATATCTTAATCATTCAAAATATTCAACAGCCATAGAAGTCAAAAACAGACTGGCTATAACTAATAGTGAAGACGAAGAGTTGAGACAGCTAGAGAAGCCAAAGAATCCTTAGATAACACCCATTGGTGATGAACAGATTTAGCTTCACTGCCAGAGAATATGAAGATTTTCTATGATGATCTGGCAGAGGAATCAGGATAAGAAAATAATGAAGAACAAAGAAGTAAAGATGTTGGGTTGAGGGGCGATGAAGGACTGAGGATGAGCTGCACTGAACAACCAGTAGGGTAGTACAGTGACGCAGTGAAGAGAATGTAGAGTCATTGCACATAGGATGCAGTTGGTGCATAGAGAATATAAAAATGCATAACAGAGAAGAGAGTGAAAGGGTTGTTGAGCACAGAGAGAAGAAGAGCAGTGCATAGAAGCATAACTGTGCTGAAGCAAAACAGAGAAGAGAAGCTGAAGAAGGAAGAGAAGACATGGAGTTGTAAGAGACCAAATCAAAGACAGAGAAAGTAAGTAAAGTTTTTTAAGATTCAATCATGGTGGTAGGGTGGTGTTATGGAGGATTGCAATCCTCTAAATTCTAGTTGGTGTTAGAATATAATCTGGGAGTTGGTGCTTCCATCTATTTGGTGCTAGAGAAATCTGAGATCTGGTGCTCTCTAGAAGTTGTAGCTTGCTATCAGAGGTTGTAGTCTCATATTTGAGTCGGATATCAAATATTGTGATGTACATGAAAGTTAGAGTTTGATTGACATCCTAAGAAGAAGAGGTTTTCACCCTTTATGGGTTTCCTCAGGAAAATCAGTGTCTCTATGTATTCTATGTGATTGATCATTGTATATCTATTCATGTTAAGGTAACAAGCAACACATTAAATAATAATCTAGAAAGAATCAAAATCAAAAGAAAATTTTCAAGATTATACATATATATAACTGATTCACCCCCCATCTCGGTTTTATTTCCAACAGTTTTGACTATTGTACCAACAAAACAGTGTCGCAAAGTAATCTCTCATACCAAAAAGTTTAGCCTCTTCAAAACCTGGTCAAAAGATAAGGAAGTTGCAACCACTGCGACCTCATCCCAAGACCCTTCTATCTAGCAGAAGAAGATCAAAATTATTGTAGAAGAACACCAAGATATTCCTACTGCACCTACAAGGGTGCTTCCCCACTACCCAGTGAAACTAAGCTATGATAAATATATTCATGTTCTTCATGTTGCATCTTCACCGACAGATTCCTCTCACACTCAATCAGATCATGCAACCATATTTTCTAAACAGATCCAACCCCTCCAACAACAATTTCATAACAACCTTCAACAAGCTAAGTAGGACAACTTCTTCAGCAAGGAAAACAACTCACCAAGGTTCATATTCAACAAACTATTCCCCATGGAGACCATTTCTTTGGTAGTTTTTCTATAAATTTTTAGGTCCTAAACTTCCAAGGTCATTTTGAGGCCCTAAACAATGTTTTATGGACCTACCACAATCACATTGTAGGGTTTAGCTAAATTGTGACGGAAAAATGTGTATTCCTTGGGTAGAAATTTCAAATGATCTATCGTGCACCCCAAACGAAGATCATATGGAAAAGTTATGCCCTTGGGAAGTTGACATACCAACTACCCCCATATTCGACTCTCACATATAAAGGAGACGAAGCTAGAACTTTTCTGAAGGGAAGAAATAATGGAATAGAGCTTATACAAGAATATTTTCAATACCCCGCAAGACTGCCACAAGATTTATCTAGAATTCATGTTAGAATCATTGATTTTTACTAGAATCACTGGTCAGAAGTCTACGAAAACCATTCCTAAATTGGCCCTATATATTTTACATTTCACATTCTATGAAAATGATATCTTTGATTGGGAAAAAATTATATCTAATGAAGTCTCTGCACAACTAGTGAATTTCAAGAGTGAGAAGAAGTTATACATAGCTTATTATTTGATATTTTCCATGACGTACTATCACATTTTCAAAGGCTTGAACATTGGAAGAAGGGTAAATTGCAAAGTCAACCCCATAACCATGTGGTACCAAGCCCTATGGAGACAAAAGGTTATTCATTACTTCTATGAATTTTATGATGTATTTGTGTATGCATTTAAGAAACTACTCTTCTGACAGAATACCTTCAGATTGTCACTGGAAGCATATACTTTTCTAGATACAAAGAGGATTTTGGAAAAAATGGATGATTATAATATTATTAGAATTTTTTGTTCTCATGAAAAACCCCTTTTACTCAACTATTATGTGCCAAATAGATTATTTGTTATAGAAGTAGCAAGATAGTACATGTTATGGTTGCATTTTTTCTATGAAAAAATGAAGAAACTGTTCATCCCTTTACCATGGAAAATTGGTGAGATTATGTTGAGGGGATTTGCTAAAATTGATGAATTTTCTTCCTATCTCGACCAATATAGTCTAATATTTGTAGAATAGATTAAGTCTTTCGATCCTAATCAATGTTTTCAAAATCATATGGTATTAGTTGGAATTGGTACTGCATTGGCTAATACCCTCATACTTGGAGAAGAAGGAGGCGATATCCATGACCCTCCTATTCAGGATATTGAGAAACAAACTGGTGATATAGAAACTATTGTAAGTGCCATAGTGCATTACAAGCAAAAGGGAAAACCCTAGGGTGAAAGAAATTCCTAATCTCCTATTCTTTCTCATAAAAATGGCTCACTCAAAGTAAATTTTCGTTCTTTTTCACCTTAACAAAGGAAATCCCCTACTAATAATTCAGATGATGGTGGTGAGAAAAACCCTTCCCAAGGAAAGTTGGAAAACTCTCACAAGTTGCAAGTAAAAAGAAAAATGATCAATTCCCAACAAGAAATTGAAGAAAACATATCGAAAGCGAAATTCACCTCGAAGATATGGACCTGGAAGTTGATATCGAGAATATCCGGTTTCCTAATGAAGAAGAGTGAGTAGAAGAGAAAACACAACTTATTGTTGAACTTGCTATCCAAAATGAAGTCTTCTCAGATGAAGAAACTTTCTCCATACATAATGCATTGTTTGATAAATCTTCCAAGAAATTAATTTTTGAAATAACTTCAAAGAATAAAAAGGGAAAATATCACTCCACAATTGATCTCGAAAACATATCGCCATCTAAATTATCTTCAATTCATAAAGTTACAAGAGATGCATTAGATGTGTCCATAATTGATATGAAAACAAAAAAATCTAGGCTTAAATAAAGAGTGAAAGAATTGGAAGTGACCTTGATGCCTCTAGCTATATTGTCCACCCCTTTTACCATGGTACAACCTGGTGGAAGCTTTCAAAGAACCCAGAATCAAAATTAAGATTAAGCGGAGCCTCAAGTTTACTTACTACTACCCGACATTTTGTTGAAGAAAACATAAAGAAAAGAATATCACTCATTTTAACTACATGGGATTTAGCAAACATTTTCTCTTCTCTCGGTGTCAGAATACAAAATACCAAGGAATATTTAAATGCAAACATAGAAAATGATGAAGGATTTCTCAAAGATGGAGTTCCATGTTTGTTGCAAAGGTTTTAGCAATGAAAAAACAAGTAAAACAAGAATATTTGTCTTTTGAAAATCGTATAAATAAATTAAAAGCATGCTGGATTCAAAAAATTAATATATTAAAGGGACTGTTAAGTGAACTTAATGACTTAACACGCAAAAATACCGAGGCATATTCAAAATTGATTAGGTTAGATATTACAGGCACTACTATTGAGGTATCAAATCCAAAGTTGATACCAAATTCAATGCTCCTGACTAGACAACAATTTGAGGAACATGTTGAGACTTTGAAAAGATTATTGACAAATAAATTTGACAATATGGTGGAATATACTAATGATGATATTGATAGTTGGTTTGTGGAATATACAAATAGGAATGAAGATATTGAGACAATATTGCAAAACTGATCAATTGACTTTAAACTGAAAATGAATTATTTAATATCAAATTCAAGCAAGAGCTGATCATTGCTCCTCTAAGGGAATATATTCAAGAGTGGTTAAACATGGATTTAATCATGGATTTAATCAATATTACTAAGGCTCCAATGGAAGTAGTTAATACCGGTCATATAACCGCAATAAACAAGGATACAAAAGGCGCATAAAAAATTAAATGAAACCATGAGAGATTCATCAAAGTAAGTTTAAAGATCACATTTATCCCCAATTTTTTCTTTCTAGATCAGAAATCATTCAGTTATGTTTATTCTTTACTTGAAGAATATAACCGATTTTTTATCCTTTCTTTCTTTTCCTTTTAGGTTCAACTTTGCTTTTGCCTTGATCCAGTGACTCCATTCTCTTCTCTTCTTTTTATTTTATGGTTTGCGTGAGCCCCAATCTTAGTCCTTTTGGACAAACGCGTATATTTTCATCAGAATGTAAAGACTTTAATATTTTTTGAGAAAATCCTAGAGAACCAATTCGGGCTTAATTTTGACCATGTCTTTGAACTATAAGTATTTGAGGATAAAATATTTGAAATTGACTCTTCAAAATCTCATTTTGATTCTAATGAAAAAACTCTTTTAAAGTTCGCTGATATTTGGGCCATATTTTTTCCTCCTATAAATGTGATCAAATATATTTCATGAATTTGATGAATGTGAGATATGTTTTCATTTCTTATAATATATAATATGTATATATTATTTCTGTCAATTTTTCATTTTATGAGTGAATATTCCTGGTCCTTTTTCTCAAGAATTATTTATGTGTGTTTATGAATTTTACTTTAATTGAGCGACAAATATTTCATAGTTTTCTTCATAGCACTCTCCTATTTATATATGTTGTCCCAAAAGAATTTCAAGAATAATATTTTAGAAAAATCCAAAGAGGAGTACCACCTCTATAAAAATGCAGGGGGATTAATATCCTTGTGAGGTTGTTGTTTCAGTCTTAACAGACTCAAACATCAACAAGGGGTTAGTTTGTTCATGGTCATACTGTATTAGAGGGTCAATTTCTTTAAGGGCACAATGCATCAAGGGATTATTCTATTCTAGGTGAAAATGTGTTAAGGGGTGATTGTTTCAAAGGTCATAAAAGTCAATGGGTATACTAGTGTCATAGTGGTTAGGGGTGATTGTATAAAAGATAAAAAAATATTAGGAGATATAGTGTCTATGAGATCATAATGGTTAGAGGTCTAGTTCATGTGTTAAGAGGTTTCTTTGTGTTTAAGGGTCATAATGCCTCAAAGGATGATTATGTTAAGGGTCATAAGGGTTAGGTAGTATTATTAACATTATTTATTATTTTATTTATTCTTGTTTAATATGATTAGTTTCAATGTTTTTTTTGTATCAACATAAAACTTAACAAACTAGGGGGTATCATACACCAATTTGGTGTCCAGATTGACCGTGACCTTAAAAATAGATTATTATTATTATTATTATTTTAATAGGATGGCCACAATACATGATAAATCATGATACAATCTAGGATTTTATGGACAAATTAAATCCCATCCCATGACCTTTTTTATTGAATTGATTCTTCCTCCAATCAGCCCAATGTTGTTCTCCCTGTGGAAGGTAATTCCAAAATATATTTGTTAATTCTCCATAATGGTGGAGTTTCTCTTTTCATCCTTGCAGAATGGTTGTTTTGTTCTCATTCAAGAGTTTTGGATCCCCTTTCTTATGTCTATCTATGAGAATTATTAGCATGGAAGATGGAAGTGGAATGTATTCTGAAGGACATTAAAATTACAATTAAGGGAATGTTTAGAGAGATTTTGTATTCTGAGAAAGATCAAAAAGAGGGTGGACACATGCACTAAGTTGAGATTCTTTCTCAGTCATACTTGTAGACTTCACTTGGGTATGCAATGACCATTCCAGCTCTAGAGTGTGGTGGATTGGTCACGAGAAGTGATGCTACAGAGAGGGAATTGATCGAGGAAGGATCAAGGAGGTCCTCCTCGAATTTTTCACCTATATAATTGCAATTCCACTATCTATAGTGAGGAACCCATTATTACTATTATAATATAGGATTTTATGTCTAGTTTAGATTGAGGTTCAAACTTCTTCTGACATCTGGATTGATATGAAGGTTCTAGTTATGACCAATTGTATCTGCTAATATTCAAGAAACGATTATGGCCTCTATATCTATATAGGTGGATATTATGGCCCCCATATCTCTATATTTGGAGATTCAAAATATGACAGAAACAAAAACAAGAAAGATGAAATTGAAAAAAATCATTATTCATGATGTTAAGTTTCATGGAAACTTGTCACAGAGAATATAACTAGTAGAAAACTCACATAAAGCTTGCAAGAGAGAAGAGAGAGAGAGACAAGATTGAGAGAAAGAATGAATTGTATTATTGCACATGAATAATGAGTAATACAGGCATATAGGTAGTCCAAGAAAAGAAATGCACCAATATTAGGGAGTACATGTGCTAATCTCATGGACTACATATACCATGCGCCATAGGAGCGACCTAAAGGAGACATGGACACTAACGAGAGTCAACTGCTAGCTAGTATCAGTTAACTATTTAAGAGGAAATAGTTTAACTGAGTGACAAGTGTGGAGACCAAGAATAATGCATTCATGCAAATGAAGTGTGCCCTTGTGCCCTAAAATATAGGAAATGGATGCATGAGTGGTCTTCCACTAGTCAACTGAGATCAATTTTGACGAAACTAAAATCCAAACTAAAGTGACAATGCACCCTACCTTTTAGGAACCACCTTGATTTTAGGAAATATCCTAAAACATATGAGACCCTATCAGTGACTAGAAAACCCTAAAAAATAGGGAAAATGACTACTAGGTGAGTGCGTAAGTTTGTAATATGTCCAACACATGCTTGACAAATATTGAGAGCTATCATTAGGAAAGATATGGCAAGGGATTGGTTCTTGGAATTGATTCAACATATTCATTGTTCTTTAAAATTTGATCAAATTTAGTTTATTTCTCCCCAACTAATGTAGAACACTCACTTATATTCATCCCTAATGTCATTGTGTGATTTCAAATTTCACAATTTCCATCATTTGGTCTTTGCATGCAAGCTGCACTAATGAAAATATCATTCAAAAAAAATATCTAGTCAAATTCCATTCAATCGAGATCAACCAAAGTAAATGTTTGTTACTATTACAAATAAAAAGAATAAAATTTTATTCATATGTATGCATTCATCTGCTAGCATGACTAAATTCCATTCAATATTACTTAAAAAATGGATTCTATAGATAAAGACTGCGCATCCTTTTGAATTTTTTCTATAGTATTTCCAAATATATCACCTTTTTATTCTGTGTGTAAGCTCAAGACCATATTTCAGGTTACATGTGACAAAAGGAGATTGAACCTCAATCTAGTGGCAAATTTAGCATAACAAATATCAAGGGACAATCCGTATAGATCAAAAGTAATGTCAATACAAAGATGTTTACAAGTAATGATCAAATAAAAAAGTTCTTCTATGATCTTCTCTTGAATAAACCTTTGCAAATTTTGACCTTATGAAATGAAACTATGTTAATAGTCATTCAAGAATCAAGATCCTCTTATAGCTCAAACTTATGATAAAGAACAAGATCTAAAAGTTGTTGGGACATATGCAACAAAATTTAGTCTCACCATCCCTCTAGTTGTGGTTAATGTACTTTCCTACTCTGACCAAATGCTCATGATAATCAAGTGAAATTTGTTGTTTAGGGATATCTTTGTATCTCTTCATTTTTCTCGTTGTGTTGTAAATCTCAGACACTGCATTTATAGGTAATTTGGATTTGTCTTCTTATAGTGAATGTTTGAATTTTTTTCCTTTTAGTTTGAATGTAATGCATTGTGATTAGATTCCGACAATATACACAGATACTTGTTTGGATATTTCTTATATATGAAAACATTTACAAAACCATTTTCATGTATTATGTAACATTGGTATTTTTATTGATGTCAATTTTTCAAAAAAACTTGGACTTTGAGCTCTTGTAGTAGAACACCATCTTCAATGAGACTTATATGTATCTCTAATTATCATCATGTATGGATATTATTGTACCTTTTATTGTTCCAAAGCTTTTTCCAACATGATGTGTGATTTTGAATGTGACAAAGCTCAAATATGATAGTGTATTTCAAAACCTGATAAGTACAAACCAGTGCCACTACAGTGGCGATGTTCTTGCCGAAAAGCTTCAATGCAGGAAATGTTGTTGTTTTAGTAACGTAAGAGGTTGATTTGGTTGTGTCATTATTTTATATAAATATGTCAATTTTTCCCATCATTAACCTTGCTCGATTGCATTGTGTTATTATTTTATATAACTATGTCAATTTTTCCCAGCATTAACCTTGATCTTATTGCCTTGGCTTATATCAATGCTTTCCTAAATAACTGGGATTCTTGGTGGTGTACTTTTTATTGTTGATATAATTTGATTTGACAATTGATCCCATGCTTTCTACTAGTGAAAGAAGAACTGACCACCCGAATCCCTATATCTTCGTAATAATATTTCTTTCTAGAAGGAATAGAGCATATTATCCATCCATCCTAGATATGGATATGTATGTGAAAAAATGAAAGTGGGATTTTGTCAATCGATGGCTCGAAGAAGGAAAAAAACTACAAAATTAATGCATCGGCTTATGAAAACTGAAACTGAACAGTCTGGTCTTGCCTAACCCTTGTTATGGTCTCAAAGAAAAAAGATTCTGTAGACATTCAATAATAATATTGCCTTTATTACATAATCTGATAATATCAAGATAGCATCATCAATTTATTACATGATCAAAGAATG
>JZKD02S0898874.1:147932-159636 GCA_000966675.3 Picea glauca
TCTTTTCTTTAATTGTCTTCAGGGCCTACATGTACAATTCACTCTGTCATCTTCAAAAATTCATTTCTCCTCAACCATGAGGATCCACGTGACGTGCCACATACCACCGGAAAGATCATGATGTATACTATCCATCCATGGGTGTTGTATCTTCATTTTCATTTTCCTTCATGTCCAAATAACTTCATCAATCTTCTGGTCCAAAACCCATGACTAGGGTTGACATCAATGACAACAACCAATCTTCCAACAAGCTGCACTTCTGTGTGAATGAGAACAAAAGTTACCCTATATGAGATCTCAAAGACAAACCTCTGAATCCTCTATCACACACTCCTTATGGACAATTCAACTGCACTCCTTGCAGGAACTCTTGCTCAGATGGAGAAACAATTGAAACTCATTTCCCTTACTCTCTCTCTCTCTCAGATTTCAGACATTAAACAAGAATCATTCATACATAGCATAAAATCAAATGTTCAACAGAAAGAGTAAAATAATCATGAGCATAACATTTAGCATACATACACAGAGAACCTACACAACGCCATGAATTTGAATCAAAGTTATTTTCTTATTAATTCAAATCTCTGTACATGGGTGTCTTCAAATTATAGTTCTCCCTTCTCAGCTTTGTATGCCCTTGCTCTTCACGCTAATGTTACAAATACAAAATGAGGGTGTCTATATCCTGTTTCCCTCTTGCGCTCTAACTCTGTCTAATCTACACATTCAATTCTACCTAGTTGCATTAACTACCATAAATGCCTTCTACCTACTAAGGACGAGAGCGGATCGCTCAAGGTCCATTTACATTATACAAGTGCGCTCCTTCTTAATTATCTCATTTAAGGTTGGCGCATTAACTTCAAGAAAATTTCAAAATTTGCGTTGGCGCTCATCCAGCTGTCTTTTGCCTTCGCATTGGCTTGCTTGAGATGCTCTTGCATCATACTCCCTCACTTGAAAATTTTCATGGGATCCTATCCATGAGCTTACGCATGGTTTGTCCATGCCTCTGGATCTCTGCTTCATTCTCCCAGCTGGCATCTTCAACTGGATGGCCCTTCCACTTAACCAAATACTCAAAGTATTTCTTTCGCCTGGTCTTTTTGCTCACTCTTTTGTTCAGTATGCACTCCATATGTGGCTTTTCTACAACTGGCATCTTCTTGGTCCACTGGATCACCGACTATTCATTTTCTATCCCTGCTTCCTCAAGTTTATATGGGTACAAATCTGAGATATTGAATATTGGAGAAATTCTGATTCCATCGGGTAATTCGATCTCGTAAGAATTTGCCCCAAATTTCTTCAAGACCTTGCATGGTATGATTTTCTTCATCTTTAGTTTATTGTATGTTCCTCTCGGAAACCTTTCTTTTCTCAAATGTGCCAGAATCAAGTCACCAACCTCGAACCGAAGTTGTCTTTTGTGTTGATCTTCTTTGCGCTTATACTCTTGGATTGAATTCTACAATCGCTCCTTCACTTGGCTGTGAAGTTCCTTCATTGCCTCTGCAAAATATTCTGCACTAGCGCTCCTAGTCGCAATCTGTTATGAATCTCTCAATTCAAAAATTCCTCTCGGCTACATGCCATAGACAATCTGAAATGGACTATGCCCTGTGCTTCTGTTAACTGAGTCATTATAAGCAAATTTCACCTGTGGTAATATGTTGTCCCACTGGATGTGGTGCTCTATCACCAAGCTTCTCAGCAAGTATCCCAGACTTATGTTTACCACTTTTGTTTGTCCATCCGTCTGAGGATGATAAGCTGAACTAAATGACAAGTTAGTTCCCAGCTTCTTCCATAAGGTCCTCCAGAAGTGTCCTATGAACTTGGTGTCTCGATATGAAACTATGCTCCTGGGTTAGCCGTGAAGTCGAATGACTTCTTTGAAAAATAGATTCGCAATGTGAGTTGTGTCACTGGTCTTCTGACATGGAATGAAGTGTGCCATCTTGGAAAATCTATCCACCACCACAAAGATTGAGTCAAAACCTCTTTGTGTTTTTGGCAACCCCAATATTAAATCTATGTTGATTGCATCCCACATCCTCCCAGATATGGGCAATGGTTGATAAAACCTTGCATTATGTTTCCTTCCCTTCGAATGTTGGCAAATTATGCAGCTATCCACGAACCTTTTGACATCTTCTTGCATTCCCGGCCAAAAATACGACTCATTCAATTTTGCGAACGTCTTGTCATGACCAAAGTGTCCTGCTAATCCTCCATTGTGTTTCTCCTTCAACATATTCTCTCTCATGGAGCATTTTGGAATACAAAGTTGATTACCTTTAAACAATAATCCTTCCTGGATCATGTATTATGTCCATTTGCTTCTATCTCTGAGAATTGGATTCTCAGCTTCTTCATATGCCTCTTTAAAATCTGGATCATCCCTATACATGTCCCTGAGGTCATCAAAACCTAAGGTTTTGACTTTGAACTCCTGCAATAGCAAACACTTCCTGCTCAAAGCATCAACAACTTTGTTAGCAGTACCAGAAATATGTTTAATCACAAAAGTGAAATTTTGCATATATTCAACCCATTTGACATGTCTCTGATTCAACTTTTCCTGTTGAGTCACAAACTGCAATGCATGATTGTCACTATATAAGACAAACTCCTTCGGAATTAAGTAATGTCTCCATTTTTTCAATGCCTGAATGATAGCAAAAAACTCCTTGTCATAAGTGGAGTACTTCACTTTCGCTTCATTCAACTTCTCGCTGAAGTATGTTATCGGCTTGTATTCTTGACTCAAGACTGCCCCTATTGCAAACCCACTTTCATCAAATTTCACTTGAAATGTCTTCTGGAAATCCGGCAATACCAAAACTGGTTGTTCAGTGATCTTCCTCTTCAACAGATTAAAACTCTTTTCATCTTCTTCTGTCCAGTGAAAAGATTTATGTCTCTTCTTCACTGTGTCCATCATCATTGCACTAATCCCACTGAAATTTCTGATGAACTTTCCGTAGAAACTAGCCAATCCGTGAAAACTTCTCACCTCAAAGATATTCTTCGGTGATGGCCAATTTTTTATTACCTCTACTTTATCTAAAGCCATCCTCAATTTATCTGCAGAAATAACAAACCCGAGATAAATGAGCTTCGTCTTCATGAATGAGGACTTCTTCATATTTATCAACAACTTCTCCTACTGTAGCCTCTGCATCACTGTAGCCAAATGTTTTAGATTCTCTGCCACTGTTTTACTGAAAATCAATATGTCATCCAGATATACAATGACAAATTTTTCGATGAACTCCCTCAGGACTTCGTTCATCAACCTCATGAAGGTACTCGGTGCATTTGTTAATCCAAATGGCATAACAAACCAACCCTTCATTGGTTTTGAATGTTGTCTTCCATTCGTCACCTTCTCTCATGCAGATTTGATGATAACCGCTTTTCAAATCAATCTTTGAAAAGAATTTTTCTCCACTCAAGCAATCCATCAGATCATCCATCCTTGGAAATGGAAATCTGTACCTAATGGTTATCTTATTGATCACCCTAGAGTCAGTACACATCCTCCAGCCTCTGTCTTTCTTCAGACTAAGTACTATTGGAACATCACACAGACTCAAGCTTTCTTTGACCAAACCTTTGTCCAACAAATCCTGGACTTGTCTTTTGACCTCTTCATTCTCCTGCGGTGTCAATCTATATGCGGCCTTGTTTGGTAAACTAGCTCCTAGTATGAGATCAATATTATGACTCACACTCGTGATCAGTGGCAACGAACGAGGTAGTTCGTCCACTACTATGTCAGCAAATTCTTCTAGCAGCTCCTGAATCTCTTTTGGTAAATCATCTACCCTTGTGCTGGTCAAAACAATCTTCGGTTTCCTGACCATAATGAATTGTGGTTCCTCTTTCTTCTTAACCTCTGTAAGAAGTTCCTTCCCACTCATGAGAAGTACATTGTTTCTTACTTCCGATTTCACCTCCTTATCCTTAATTGGAAGCAACATGTGAGTCCCCCCATTCTTCTCTAGGGTGTATGTGTTCATTCTCCCATCATGAATCACATTTCTGTCATATTGCCATAGTCTACCCAGCAATAGATGACAAACATCCATAGGAATAACATCACATAGTATCTTATCATTATATCCTCCTATCTTAAATTCAACTAAACACTGTTTAGTGACAGTTACCTGATGTCCTTTTTGTAGCCACAAAACTCTGTACGGGCTTGGATGATCAATCATCTCCAGCTTCAGCTTTTCTACCATCTCCGTAGAAATGAGATTATATGTTCTACCACTGTCCACGATGACCTTGCATACCATGTCCCTGGTCTTGCAAGTAGTCCGGAAAAGTCTATTTCTTTGGACTGAACTCTCCACCTCCTTCTCTGGTGTCAAAAGAGATTTTTACATCATCAGTGATCTTCCACCTTCAACATCTTCTGCCTCAACATCCCACCTCTGTGCTTCAGCGATGTGAGCTTCTCCTCCTTCTTTCTTTTTGTCTGGACACTCATAAGACTTGTGTCCAGTCTTTCCGCATGTGAATCATGTTATCACTCCACCTCTTCCTCTTCCTCTACCTCTAGTACGAGGAAAAACATTATTATCAGCATACTCTCCTCTCTGTTCAGTATGTTTCCCTCTCTATTCATCATATTTCCCTCACTGTGAGGTTCCCCCTCTCTCAGTTCAAGTCTGAGGTTTCTTCCAGTCCTCCTTGGGATTTTGATTTTTATACTGGGCAACTGACTTGCCTCTGGGATAACTTCTGCCTCGGCCTCTTTGACCCTACTTTCGACTCAGCTTCTCTTCAGCCTTTAGAGCCATCTAATAAGCATCTTCCACCATTCGGATGGTTACCATGCTCATCTAATCCTAAATTTCATATCTCAGGCCATTCATGTATCTGGCAACCTTTTCATCATCGCTTTCTTGATGACCTGCCCTAATGTTCATCCTGTAGAATTCTTCAGTGTATTCTTTCACTGTCATCAGCTTCTATCTCAGGTTTTGCATCCTCCTGAATAGAGTAATTTAATAATCCCTGGGGATGAATTTCACCTTCATCTTTGCGATCATTCTATCCCATCTTTTGATCTTCTGCTTGCCCTTGTAGTGTCTATCAGCTTGTAGTTCATCCCACCACAATGTTGCATGTCCTTTTAACCTCGTGACAACATGCTTGACCTTCTTGTCCTCTTCGACATCTTCATAGTCAAAGTATGTGTCCAGAACTCTAATCCAGTCTAGAAGATCCTCTACATCCAGATTTCCCTCATAAACTAGAAGGTCCATTTTCTCTCTTGCACCAATTATTGCAATAGCTCTGATCAAACGTTCTTTTGATGCATCTTTGGCTGCAACTTCTTCCCTTTCATGTTTAGCCTCAATTTCGCTTTCAGAATCACTAAGATCCCCGGCACTGACTGTGCGCCTTTGTGTTGTCTCCATGTCTTCAAGTCTGGCTCGTAGATCATGCATCTCTCTCTCCATGGCTGGATCAGTCATCTTCCTACCCCTTCTTCTCAGCATTTCCCTCTTCTCTGGTGGATCGGGTGTTTGCCTGTCCCTTCTCCTTGGCGGCATGGTGAATTCTCTTTTTCTCTGCTACAAAAAGCAAAGAATCCTTTCTGAGCTCAGATACCAAACCTGACGCAGCCTCCCTCAACCCACAGGTTGAAAGGTCACATACATAGGATCGTTCTTCTCTCCTTGGCCCGAAGAGCTCTCAGAAATGGCTCCTCTATTTCCCTTTTGGGAAATCTGCACCCACAATCAACTTCAAGAAATTCCCCCTTGTACTTCGGGAAATCGGACTTCGCACTTCCGCAAATCCGGTGGTCAAGCATCTTGTCTCTCTATCTCTGAAAACCCGAAGACAGTCAACACTTGACCCTTTCTCTTTGCTTGTTCGGAATTCTCCCTATTGCGATTTCGGGATTTGAAATGTCGAGCAACTTGTCTCCTCGACCCCCGAAACCCGATTTACCGAAACATCGATGCACTCACATGGTTGACGTTTCAATGACCCCTTACTTCGTCGGGACTTCAGACTTCATGATTTCATGAATCCTGATGCAAGTATTTAGGAACTTCACTCCATGAAACTCCGAAATGGTCAACGAAATTGACTTCCATGTCGATAGGCGCCACCTATCCACCTTGCTGATTCTTGTGGCCCACGTGATCCTTTTGTCCCCTCGAGACTTTGTGTTTCATGATTTTGCGAGTCCCGTTGCAAAGATTACCGGACTTCAACCTACGAAACCCAGAAATAGAAACCCATGTGTAAATCCAATGACCCTTTTGGCTTGGATCTACACTCTACTCCTTCTGAGCTTAGAACCCTTGGGAATACTTGTTGTATCTCCCTTGCTCTTCTGCGAGATCTGACAGCTCAAGGGACTTTGCGAATTCTCCATAGAGGATTCCAACTGTCTGCCCTTCCCTTGAGAACTTCTGTGCGAACTAAGAAAAGTGTCTCTCTCCACGGAACTCATCCTCTTGCGGTCGACGTTGCTACGCCTTCCTTCCAACTTTCAAGGTACTTGGCCTCTCGCCTTCCTTCAACTCCTTTGAAGGTTCAAATCCTTATGAGCTTTCCCATGGCTTCAAGTCCTTCAAAAAACCTCCTGCTCGCACTCCTTGCGACAGACTTTCAAACACTTCCAAGTGTTTGACTCCCTTCGACTCTGCGCACACCTACAGTAGCAGTCTCTCAATACTTCGCTCAGGTCCACAACTCTGAGACTTTACTCGGCCTGCGCACTCCTTGCATGGCTCCTATGCCTAGCTGCACTTCTGTGTGAATGAGAACAAAAGTTACCCTATCTGAGATCTCAGAGACAAACCTCTGAATCCTCTATCATGCACTCCTTGCGGAAAATTCAACTGCACTCCTTGCAAGAACTCTTGCTCATATGGAGAAACAATTGAAACTCATTTCCCTTACTCTCTCTCTCTCTTAGATTTCAGACATTAAACAAGAATCATTCATACATAGCATAAAAGCAAATGTTCAACTGAAAGAGTAAAATAATCATGAGCATAACATTTAGCATACATACACGGAGAACCTACACAATGCCATGAATTTGAATCAAAGTTCTTTTATTATTAATTCAAATCTCTGTACATGGGTGTCTTCAAATTACAGTTCTCCCTTCTCAGCTCTGTATGCCCTTTCTCTTCACGCTAATGTTACAAATACAAAATGAGGGTGTCTATATCTCGTTTCCCTCTTGCGCTCTAACTCTGTCTAATCTACACATTCAATTCTACCTACTTGCATTAACTACCATAAATGCCTTCTACCTACTAAGGACAAGAGTGGATCGCTCAAGGTCCATTTACATTATACAAGTGCACTCCTTCTTAATTATCTCATTTAAGGTTGGTGCATTAACTTCAAGAAAATTTCAAAATTTGCATTGGCGCTCGTCCAGTTGTCTTTTGCCTTCACGCTGGCTCGCTTGAGATGCTCCTGCATCACTTATACATCAAAATTGTGCATGAGCACACTATTGAACAAAGAAATAGAGTACATATAAATAAATGAATATTGTCTCAAGATAGACGACTACCTTGATCCACCGATTGATGAAATATCTCAACCTCACACCAAACTAGGAATCATCTAGTGGGAGAGAATCTCTCAAATCCAACTAGGCCTCAACAACCTCCTAAAGGCTAGGAACAGACTCCCAATAAAGACTATAAATCTACCTAATAATGATCAATAAACTCAATAATTAAATATGAGCACACACACATAAGACAAGTAGGAGTTATATATTCCAACACTCTCCCTTAATAACTACTTTTCTTTATCATTGTCAAGTCAGGTCTTCATCATCACCAATTCCTATGAAGCGAAGCACCTCTAGATCATAAAATTATATGTCTATTCCAACCTGGTACTTTTTTTTGGTACCTCGGTCATGCCTCACCAAACTGCCAAAGTCCATATAAAGAGACAACCATCCACCAGAATGAATGGTTCATTGGCCTATGAAACCGTTTGTTTAGTAGGATTTCCTTCAAGTACATGGTTCATTCAACCTCTTGATGAACTCCCCCTGAATGTAAAGCTCATGGTTTTTAGGCACCTCCTAGAGTTCACTCATAGAGTATTCAACCAACCCATGACATGACTCACTCCTACAAGTGTTATATGGGAGGCCATAAGTATCCACCTGGAAGATGTGTAGGGCTCCAGACACCCCCTGAAGTGTAGAACCCACAATTACAAAGAAGTACAAAAGAACATGTTGAACTAAAAACAGTCAAGACAAGCCAGTTGGAATAGGTGGGTGGCCACCAATATCCACTTGGATCATTCACATACAACATAATTATTATATTATAAATATTAATAGTACACAACATTGAAACCTATTCATGATTTATGCATATTTATTTCCATACCAGATGTTATCCTATAAGTATCTATTATCTCTTTTAGTTTGTTGAAATCTCTTTTAGAGCCATCTTTTGGATGTGTAACAGTTAGTTAATTTCCCATAAATAAATATTGTATGTTATAAGCTTGATTTCTACATATTTATTTCCATACCAGATGTTATACTATAAGTATCTATTATTTCCTTTAGTTTGTTGAAACTTCTTTTAGAGCCATCTTTTGGATGTATAACAGTTACTTAATTTCCCATAAATAAATATTATATGTTCTATGCCTACACAATGTAGTTAGTGGCTGTATGTATTTTTGAGATATCATCTACATCCACAAACCCTTCTTGGAAATTGGACTCCATAGACTTTTGGTAGAGAAGGCCTTACTAGAAAATGAATGTTTTCTTTCACCTCACACCTCCCTTGGTTTTTCTAAACACTACCATTTGAATAAGGAATGCCATATTTTCCTCTCCTACCTATCCACATAAATTTAATGCATTTCTTTCTATTAGTTTATAGTAGCTCTTTAGGAATGCAATCCATGATATATTTGTATACTAGAATAACCTCCAAAACTAAATTGACTAAAGTAGGTCTTCCTCTAAATGAAATCCATCTATTACACTACATATTTGTCCTTTTTTCAATCTTCTCAATAAACCACTTTCATTCATTCTTCCTACATAATATTGGATTTCATAAGTAAACCTAAAATACTTAAACATTTCTTAGAACTCCACATTCTAGAAGAGGAAAAATAGTATTTTCCTTCTAACCTAATCATCCTACACAACATTGAAACCTATTGATGATTTATGCATATGTATTTCCATATCATATGTTATACTATAAGTATCTATTATCTCCTTTAGTTTGACAAAATCTCTTTTAGAGCCATCTTTTGGATGTGTAAAAATCAATTAATTTCCCATAAATGAATATTGTATGTTATATGCCTATTGATGATTTTTGCATATTTATTTCCATACTAGATGTTATACTATAAGTATATATTATCTCCTTTAGTTTGTTGAAATATCTTTTAGAGCCATCTTTTGGATGTGTAACAATTAGTTACTTTCCCATAAATAAAAATAAATATTGTATGTTCTATTCCTACACAATGTTGTTAGTGGCTATATGCATTTTTGAGATATCATATACATCCACAAACCTTTTTTGGAAATTGGAGTTTATAGACTTTTGGTAGCCAAGACCTTACTAAAAAATGATTTTTTTATTTCACCACACACCTCCCTTGGTTTGGATAAACACTACCATTTGAATAAGTGTTGCATGGCAGCGTAGTCCCTACCAGGTTGGAATGGGAATAAATGCATTGCTATGATGGGACCAAGTACAGGCACGTGGGAAGAAGGTTGAAATACATGTGGTATCCATGTAGAGGATGACTTTGTGGCAGCATGTCACTGGCCAACCACAAGACATCTGGCTTATAGATGACCCCCAAGGTTAATATGTGAACGGGGCAGTTTTTTCCTGGGGTGTGTATAGTTCAAACATGGGACCTAGAAAATTTATGTCTAAATGACTTGCAATAAAGGTTCCTGGGAAAAATGACTATGAAGCATACACATTAAACATTCAAATATAATAAACACAATTTTCTGACATCCAACATAGTTGAAGGAAAAAAAAAATTAGCATTTTCGAATTAGTTTTCTTTGAAATTTATTAAATATTAATAATGTCTTGTAACAAAGGTTCCTGGAAAAAGGACCAAGAAACACACACATTAAACATTCAAATATAATAAACATAATTTCCTGACATCCAACATAGTTCAAGGAAAAAAAATTTACCATTCCCAAATTAGTTTTCTTTGAAATTTATCAAAAATTAATAACGTATGTTACATATTTCTGGAATCTGTTCCATATTTCTGGAAATTTAAATGTGTTTGTCATATATACTAGGATTGGGGCTCCTGTGGACCATAAAATAAATAAGTACAAGAATTAAGACGATAGAAAGAAGAAGTGCACAATGGTAGAGAGGAAGACCTGAAAAGAAGAAATTGGAATTTATGAGTCTTTGGTTAGAGATTTCTATTTAAAGAGGTAGAATAAATGGATTGATAAAGAAAAAAAGATGACATCAGTATAGACTTACTATGAATCCGATGTGTTTTTGTTGCTATTGTCAACGGTCACTGGAATCGTGCCAACCGGTTTTTGCCCTTCGTCGATGAGCTTGTCCATTCTCCGTTGGAATCATTCTTCAATGTAGCTTCTCATGGGGACCACATTGATTTCATCCTGGATTTCTATGTCAAAAAGATCATTTTATAATTTCCTTAGATCCAGATAAATAATATGCAAAGCCTGTTCAATTTCTTCATTGTGTGTCGAATAGTCCAGTTGCAAGTTCTTGAGATCATCTACACGATATTCAAGGATGCTGTAAAACTTTTCTAAAGACAACCCCTTTAAAATATCAAGGTGTTCATCGAAGGCTTATTTGGTCATTGACAAGGATTTGAGGATTAATTTTGGGTCTTGAACCTCATTGGTACTTCCAGCTAAGTCTATTTCGGTCAGGTTTATGAATAACTCTTCTTTTTCTGATATGGCTTATTCACATGATTCGACAATGAGATGCACGTTATTAAATTTCTTTTGACAACATGATTTTAATTGTTTGATCCTCTTTGGGGAGGGAAGATCCTCTTATCTTCTTTTCATATCTGATTTTTTGATGTCATGGTTGACAAAAGGGGTCAACATCTGTTCATAGAAACGTTAATCATTTTTTAAACTCATCTGCAAATGTTCGAGGAAATCATTTTCCCTCTTTCGAAAGGAAGCTATATTTTGTGATGTTTCCCAGGCTTCAATAACTAGTTGCATTCTTTTCTTGATGTTATTCTCTACAAGGTCTCTACATGATGCGAGGAGGATGGAGGATCCTTTTAACTTGGCTATGGGGGTAGTAGGTGTTGGATTACTGAGAGGGGGGGTGAATCAGTGATAGAGAAATTTAATCATTTTTAACCATATAATCCAAGTGTTATATCAAAGTATCATTATCATCCAATTACTACAGAGTAAATAAAAAATGAATAAATGAACAATCATACACATACACAGTACACCCGTGTTTTACGTGGAAACCCAAAGAGGGAGAAAACCACAAAATGCTTTATCTTATATGTCTTGAAGAATTACATTCAATGGAAGCACCAACTTCCTTTGTTTTCCAGGTGCAACTGGAAGGAGGCTCCAACCCCCTAGTTTCTCAGGCTACAACCTGAGGGAAGATCCAACTCC
>JZKD02S0898874.1:160515-171905 GCA_000966675.3 Picea glauca
TTCACTTTGAATTATAGTACACTCATCACTTCACTTTATTATTTACCTTCTAAAATCTCTTAAACCACTTTGACTACTTTGACCTTTTGGGGCTTCTAGATGACATATGAGAGTCTTCCAACTTCGTAAGGCCATTACTCTCAAACCGTGAGGAGTTATGTGACGTTCCACATACCACCGAAAATGGAATGAGATTTATTATCCATATAGAATAGTATTACCTACAAATATATCAAAAATCATACCATTATCCATCAAACAAACTTGGGTCCATTACCCAAACCTGGGTTCTCCAACTTCTCATGGCCATAACTCTCTAACTATGAGGAGTTATGTGACGTTCCACATAACACTGGAAATGGCATGACAAGCACTATCCATCTAGGATATTTTCACTAAAAAAATCACTGACCTTCACCTCATTATTCCACAAATAAGCATGGGTTCTTTAACCATACTTCTAGGATAACTCAATCCACAAAGCGTATTCCCGTGAGGGATTTCACCATAAGGGGACCACTTTGGAGTTCATACATGTGTACTTATTATCAACCATGACAAGACAATAATGAGTCATCTTTACATCAAACAAACTTGGGTCCATTACCCAAACCTTTGTGCTACCAGGATTTCTTCAAAGGTTGACATCAATGACAACCAACCTTAATCAACAATCTTGCCCTTTGGCATTGATGGTAACACTCTGATGCAAAACTGAAATTATGTCATGCAATACTGTTGAATTTATGTCATGCAATACTAAATTCATATCACTCATGCTCCCCCTAGAAACATGTCTCTGTCCTCTGCATCTCTGTGACCATTTCTCCCCTTGGAACCATGCCTTTGTCCTCTACATCTGATGAATCTCTCCCCCTTTGTCATCAATGGCAAAGGTATCTTTCCATCCAGGGATTCTCCCCCTGACTGAATTTTCCTCTTTATGGTGCTTCCTCATGTACATCTAAGACATATAATATAAGCATTAAAAATCATTCATTTTGGAGTAGAAATAACTCGGAGTCTCAGGCGAAGATACTCAAAGGCTTCCCGTGGAAGTGGTTTTGTAAACATGTTTGCCACTTGTTCTTTTGTGCCCACATACTCAACTCTAATGTTATTTTCTGCAACCTGCTTCCATAGAATGTGATACTTGATTGGAATGTTCTTTTTCTTGGAGTGCATCACCGGGTTCTTTGAGATAATGATGGCGCTTGTATTATCACAATATATTGGAATGGGATCATTATACTCAACATGTATATCTCTCAAAGTTTGTTTCATCCAAAGAAACCATGTACAACATGATGATGCTACAATATACTCTGCCTTGACTGTAGATAAAGATATTGATGATTGTTTCTTGCTTATCCATGATACTAAAAAATCACCCAAGTAGAACATTGCTCCACTGGTGCTTTGTCGGTCATCAATACAACCTGCCCAATCTATATCTGTGTAGGCAATAATTGATAGATCCTTTCCTTTTGGATACCATAATCCAAACTCTTATGTTCCTTTGAGATATCTGAAAATTGTCTTCACTGCTAATACATGTGATTCCTTTGGTGTTGCTTGAAATCATGCCACCTATCCAACTACCTACATTACATCTAGTCTGGATGTTGTCACATATAGTAGGCTGCCAATCATTGACCTGTATTGCCTCTGATCTGTAGACTTTGAATCATCATCTTTGCTCAAATTGGAACTAGTTTGCATGGGAGTGATAACTAGTTTGCAATCTTCCATTCCGAACCTCTTTAGAATTTCTCTGATATACTTGGTTTGAGAAATAAAAATTCCTTGGTGTCTTTGATGTATCTAAAGTCCCAGAAAGAAGGATAGTTCTCCAAGTAATGGCAATTCAAATTCATTATGCATATCCTTTGCAAATTTCAGGCTTAACCTGTCATCATCACTTGATGTAGAGATTGTTGTCTACACTTCCTTTTCTGAACCCTTCCTGTTGTAGATATTTATCTAGTCTAGAGTACAATGCTCTAGGAGTTTGTTTTAGACCATACAAAGCACTCTTTAAATTGCACACATAGTCTACATTCTCTGACAACTGAAATCCTTCTGGTTGTTCAATGGGGACTTCTTCTTCAAGTTCCCCATTCAGAAAAGCCAATTTTACGTCCTTCTAATACACTTTAATATTTTTGGAGCATGCATAAGCTAAAAGAAAATGGATTTCTTCCATTCTGGCAACTAGGGAAAATGTCTCTTCAAAGTCGATTCCTTCGATCTGTGCATATCCTTTACATACCAATCTAACTTTGTTCCTTGTAACCTGTCCATATTCATTCAATTTATTCCTGGAAACCCATTTTGTGTTGATCACATTCTTATTCGTTGGTCTTGGAACCAATTCCCAAGTGTCATTTTTCTCTATTTGATCTAATTATTCATCCATGGCCTTATTCCAAAATTCATCCTTGCTGGATTCTTCAAAACGGTTTGGTTCAATTGTAGATAAGAGTGCTAGGTGTGTTTGTTATGGTGAACAGATTCTTCTTCTAGTCTCAATTCCTGCATCTTTGTTTCCGATAATTTGATCTAAAGGATGATTCTTCTATACTCATCTGCTAGGTGTATTTGGAGACACTCGCTGAACTTGATCTTCTGCTTCTGTCAGATTCTCTTCATCTTCCTCTTCTACTTCTTTTTCATCTTTTGCTTCCTTTTCGAAAGGTTGTTCCATTGATTCATTTTCTTCTTCCTTTGATTCTATTCTTCCTGTTTCATCAATTGTTACATTGATTCTTTCCACAAATTTGTTCAATCTCATATTGTAACACTTGTATGATTTCCTTGTACTTGATTAAACAACAAGTACTCCTTTTTCCACATGAGAGTCAAAATTTCCCATTCTGTCATCTCTTTTGATATAGCATTTTCTTCCAAAAACTCTGAAGTGCTTCACATTTCTTGGTCTTCCTTTCCATAGCTCACAGCGAGTTTTGTCATTGTTGTTTATGAACATTACTCTATTTTGATTGCATGTGTCCAAAAAATATATGTCAATTTGGAATCCATTAGCATTGTTCGAGCCATTTCCTGTGTAATTATAATCCATTATGATAATGTTCATTTTTCTTTGAACCAATCTATGAATCCATGCTCTCGTCCACTATAATATATCTATCCAAACCTACTAAGTGTTATTATGAATCCATCTCTATCCATACTGTCCAAGACTCTACTTGCACAGTTGTCCATAATGCTTACCCATTTATCACTATACTATCATGAAGTCTTGATTAATCTATCAAACTATACTTATGCTAATTGATTGCTCTGAATCTATCTTCTCAACCTCTGCAAGCTACTCAAAGGATGTTTCTTTGGTCTTTTACAACTATCACATAGACTCCCCCTGTCTAATATTCATATTACTTGGGAGTCTCTAAGCCAGATGGATTAGAAAACTTCATGCTCTAATGTGTACTCATCATCATATTCATTGGTAGATTCATCATCATCTTCATTGGTAGATTCATTATCTCTCTAAGATTTGACTTCTTTATTTCTGTCTGTGGATTCATCTTTCACTACAATGCATGAAAGTACAATATCTTGAACATGTTCCTTATGTACATGTATTTCCTTTCTTTCGGTTATTTTCCAAACCTTTCTATATATGACATCTTTCCTTTTCTCTATAGAATTTTCTTCATCTCGTTTTATTGCCAATCTTGCGATATCCTGTACTTGGTCTTTGTTCACCTCTTCTTCCTGTTTTCTTATCCATACTTTCTTATATCTAACATCAATATTCTCTTTCATGGAAGTATCGATCATGCTTCTACAATCACTAGATATGTGTCCATAGTTATGACATTTGTAACACTCAATGTTATGTGCGACCACATAGGCACTTCTTGCTTGAACATTTCTTTTATAATCCCTGCAATCTGCAAACTTATGTCCAAAGTTAGTACAATAAAAACTATTAACATAAAATAAATTTGCATACCTGGGAGTGAATGATATTCTTTGTGGCGTAGTCCTTATAAATTTTTGCCTTGACTGATCATGATCATGATTGAAGCTTCTTTGTGGCTTGAACATGGATGGTCTTCTTGACAATGTATCTTCAATAGTTTTCTTAGATTCTGGTTGACCATGATTCCTTCCTTTGAGTACTTCTACATAACTCTTTCTATTTCCTTCATTCTTCTTTTCTAGCAACCTAGAGTGCTTCTCTTAATTCTCTATAACTGATGTGGATGTTTTTGTCTCTTCAACATTCTTGTTGAGCTTGAATATTTTACTTCTCAATGTGACAACTTCTTATTCAAGCTTCTCAACCTCTTCTTCTTTCTTCATTAACTGAGACTTCATGACTTCTTCTATTCTTTTCACTTCTTCAAGATGAAATTTTAATGTGATTATTTCTTATTTAAGTCCTTTCTCTTCTTGACCAAACTCTACCTCAAGCTGGTTTAGATCATTAGTTATTTTCTTGACGATGTATCTTCAATAGTTTTCTTAGATTCTGGTTGACCATGATTCCTTCCTTTAAGTACTTCTACATAACTCTTTCTATTTCCTTCATTCTTCTTTTCTAGCAACCTAGAGTGCTTCCCTTCATTCTCTATAACTGATGTGGATGTTTTTGTCTCTTCAACATTCTTGTTGAGCTTGAATATTTTACTTCTCAATGTGACAACTTCTTATTCAAGCTTCTCAACCTCTTCTTCTTTCTTCATTAACTGAGACTCCATGACTTCTTCTATTCTTTTCACTTCTTCAAGATGAATTTTTAATGTGATTATTTCTTATTTAAGTCCTTTTTCTTCTTGACCAAACTCTACCTCAAGCTGGTTTAGATCGTCAGTTATTTCCTTAAGATGATCTGTCAATATCTTCTCTCTCATTTATGCTTCTTCCTTCTATGTTTCTATGTTGGTTTCCAAACACTTATTTTGATATTCAATATTTTATTCGATCTTCCTGGCTTCTTCTAGCTGATTTATTAAGGTCTCTATGACCTGTTGGGCTTCTTCAAAAATGTGAACACTTTCCTTTTGTTTCATTAATTATTTCATGAGTGAATTGTTTTCTTCTCTTAGTTCATCTAAAGAACTAATCAATTCTTCTTTATAATTTTCTTCCTTTTCAATTATTTTTTCTGTCTCATTTCCTTCATGGCATTCTATTTCAAGAAGTCCACATTTTTCACAATTAAAACAAAACAACATACCTTTGATGATTATGTACTCTTCATCTTCTAAATATTCTTGACATGGTGAACACAATTCTTCTTGATTTTTATCTGCATCTTCTTTGACATTTTCTGAATCTGTGATGGGTGAAGAATATATGTCATGTAACTTATCCCAAAGTTCTTTTGCTAATGAACATTTACCAACCTTTTCTCTTACCAGATTAGGTAATCCTTCCCAGATGAAATCCATTTCTATTTTGTTATGCTTCCTCAATTCCTTCTTGGTTGCAGTCTTTTCCCTTTTTGAACTATCATATCCTGTAACAACTAATAGCCAAATATAATGTCCTTGTGCCTATAAAAATACTTTCGCCCTTATGCTCCACATCTCATACTTAAAAGCATTCTTACCATTAAACATTGGTACTCCATTCTCAGAATAATCCATGAGATCCTTCCAATGGTTAAACTATTTCCTGAAGGAACCTTCTCTAATACCAATTGTTGGATTACTGAGAGGGGGGGTGAATCAGTAATAGAGAAATTTAATCATTTTTAACCATATAATCCAAGTGTTATATCAATGTATCATTATCATCCAATAATTGTAGAGTAAATAAGCAATGAATAAATGAACAATCATACACATACACAATACACCAGTGTTTTACATGGAAACCTAAAGAGGGAGAAAACCACAGAACGATTTATCTTATATGTCTTGAAGAATTACATTCATTGGAAGCACCAACTTCCTTTGTTTTCCAGCTGCAACTAGAAGGAGGATCCAACCCCCTAGTTTCTCAGGATACAACCTGAGGGAAGCTCCAACTCCCCAATTCTTTGGCTACAACCAGAAGGAGGCTACAACCCCCTACGTTCTCCAGCTACAACTGGAAGGTGGCTACAACCACCAATCCTTTCTCCGTCCAACCGTCGTGATGTATAAGTAGAATGATGGAACTATTGTCACACTATCACTATGAGATATACTGTTGTAAACATGTACCAATCAACCTGCACCAAATAACCTGTACCAATAACTTGAACCATGAATCAACCACACATCAACATGTACCTCGACTTGTAATCAGAATGTACCATAAACAAGTGTATCAACCATGCACCAACGTATACCAAACAACCTATAATCAACCTGTACCATAAACAAGTGCAAACAACCATGTAGCAAGTATGTACCAATCGTGTGTCAACTACTCATCAACTATGACTCATCAACTATGACTCATCAATATGTACCAACATCATCAACTATACACCTCATGTACGTACCAACTCATTACCTACTTGTCTCAACCATGTACCCAACATGTACCTTACCCAAAATCCCTCATCAATTTCATCATCCAAATATGATTTGTAACTATGTAATAGACCTGGTGTATATGATCACATACCTGCAAACCTTCCTTAACTTTAACAACAAGAGACTAGCATTGTTGGCACAAGGGAAGACCTAGGGTTCAATGCTACAACAACACACCAACAAAACCCTAACTATCAACTCTTTCGGTAACACTTGCGAAGCAGATGAAGTCTCACCCAAGGTAGAGGAAAGGGTGGTTGCAGGACTCAGATGTCTGCAACCTTAGCTGGGACACAGATATGTTATTGTAACACCTTAATAGAGCACGTAGTAGCTATAACTCATCAATATTTAGTCTTAGTCTACAACACAGCTAAACCCTAATAGATAATCAACATAGTATTCACACAATTCCAATAGATCCAAGCACTAAGCATACTAACATAGATCAGATCTAGCATTTATTTACGTTATCCATCACTAAGCTATCATATTAGATTAATCTACAATCTAACAATGTAATAAGAATTTAATCACATAAACAAGAAAGATACCATAAAGCACAAAGCATTCAAAACACAGGATATACGTGGTTCACCCCCACCCTAGGGCTACGTCCACCAACTCTTTGTCTTATTTATTAGCTTCTCACAATATTATACATGCACAAAGACACAAAACCCTACTCTGCATAGAACAGGAGATCTGTGCGCACTCCACCATATCCTCCTTCCCCAAGTAGATCTAGACACAGAGCCTTACACAGACTTTTACACTCACTTGCACTTAGCCTTACAAGTCTCACACAACATGCACAGAGCACTTACAATCATTACTTGCACTTAGCATAATCTACCACTTACTAGTCACTTGTACTTCTTACATCGCCTATCATCTATTTATACATTACAAAAAGGGGCCTAAGCATGGGTAAACCCATGGGCTGACATCCCCAAACCTGTTACATAAGCCCACAACCCAAAAATCCCTAAAACGGGGGTTGAGATCCTACGATCTCCACTTGAACTTGTGCTCCATCTTCGACAACATGTCGAAGTCCCAAAAGTAGGTCAAACATGACCAAGGGTTCTCAAAACTTGGTCAAGGGCCAACATAACCCTAACACTCACCTGTGACTCGTCCCGAGTCACTCTGGTCTAGATAGCTCTGCTTCAAAAGCCTCGAACTTGGATTGATCTGCTTCGACCTATTGTTGTTCCATGGCCTCCTGTTCAATGAACTCTTGGATGACTCCTTCGTTGACAGGTCCCTCTAAGCATTATTCAGTTGTAGTGACGAATTTCTCTAGTTCTGCTCCTCGGCCTTCGATCTCTATGAATAGTTGTAAAGACTTATCCTGTATAGGTTGGAGCCTCTGAGTCACTTCGATGACTCTACTCTAGATGGTGTGGACCTTTTTTTGAGCAGTGTGCTACTCTTGGGATCACTTCATCCTCTCAACGACTAACAGGGGATTTAGTTGCACCTCTTTTATTTATGCTTGTTACTTCACCTCCTGTAGTTGTGACTCCAGGATCTTCAATTCAAGATCCTCAGCGAGTCGCTCATAAATCTGGGGCACTGTGATCACTTAATTGTTTACATTCCATGGTGAGCGCCTTGATTATTTCAATTGTGCTTCGGGCAGTTGCTTCTCTTTGATCTCACACATCCTATGGAGTGCTTGGCACTGTTCATAGTTCTAGGTCTTTTATTTTTTGTTGTAGTTGTTGGATAGCTTCTGTAAGCTGTGCTACTTGATGTTCCACTGGGTCTTCCTCCTTTTTCTCTAAGCATGTCATGGAGCAAAGTGCTCTGCTGACTGCTTCTTTTACTCCTACCTTCTCTGTGAGCAACTTTTCTTTCTCCTACTGGATTTGTTCTTTTTCTTCTTCAAACTTAGCTTGGAGGGAAACCTTCTCCTACTACGCAACCTGGCATTTCTCTATGACCATTTTTTGTACCTTTTTTAGGGCCTCTGTGGCCTATTCGACTTCTTCCTGTGCGCAACGAAGGCAAGCTTCAGTCACATCGGCTAGTCTGCAGAGTTGGGTAGGCTCATCTCCCAACTCATGTGTTTCTTATGGTAGGGGCGCAGTGGATACTGCATTGTTGGACTGAATGACCTGTTGTACCCCTCTGAGTTCAACCTCAACTTTGTCGTACATATCCTCCTTCTTTTCTTCATGTTTCTACAAGATTTTATGTGAGGCATTGTTCACAGCTGCAATGATGAAGTCAAAGTCATCGACAGTGAGGACGGTCTGCATCTTAGTCATGGTGGCTCTGGATTTCTTCTGGGAAGTGGGTTTCATGGGAGAGACCTTCCTTTTATTCAAGGGATTAGCCTTATCAGTAGGATCCCTAGGCGATGTTACTTTGCCTTGCTTCTACTAGTCTTCTTTGTCGTTTCTCTCTTCTACTTTGTCATCACCCCATTGGCCAGGTGATACTAAAGAAGTCTTTTCTGAGGTGATGCTCAATTCTTGGACTTCTTCAGTCTTCTTCCTTCTGTTGGTTCTAGGTGTGTCATGTTCTTTGTGAGCGTCCTCCAAGCTATCATGCCTGGGATCAGACATCTTTGCAAGGTCAACAGGGAGAAGGAGGTTTTCTAACCAGTCCTTAGTTATTTCCTCAAGGTCCTCCTCTGTGAGCTTGTAGTATGACTACAACTCCTCTTTATGCTTGTCTGATCGCGTAGTGATATAGATGAAGTGTCGTTCTGTGTGGAACTTCATGAGGGGTTGGAACCACTGTAGGGTGTTTGCAGTCTTGCGAGGTTCATCTTCAATAACCCTCCTTAGTTGGAGATAATACGCATGAAATACCATGTTCGACTGCCACTTTTTTCCCATATCGCTCGAGTACCAGAGCGTGGTGAACTTTGCAGCAAGTGGCTCGAATGACTCAATGTCTAGGAAGGTTGCACCTTCCGGCATCTCCCAAGAAGTAAACGCGATGAGGATCAGGAGCCAGCTAAAGTGGAACTCATAGCCCTGATCCTGAGCTTCGCGGTAGTATAATTCTAGCTGGTTAACTAGGTACTTCACCCAGTTCATGTGTAGGCCTTCCACGCACTTCCCAGCAAGGTCAATGACAAACCCTATGACCTGCATGGGTCTGTTCTTTCTTACTAGCTTTCCTACAATTAATTGGCATGCTAGGCGCACTGCGCCATTTTGGATGGAGGCTACCTTGTAGCCTCGCATTCCCTTCTCAACATCGTCATATGTATCTTTAATCATCTGTGCCAAGGCATGGTATGCATCTTTCCTTGGATAGAAGTCTTGTGGATCAGGTCCTTGCATGAAAAATCTGATGATCCTATGGATCAGTGTCGAATCGACTGTGATACGTCAGTCTAATCATAAGTAGTCACCATGGTAACATGAGAGTAGGATCTTAACATAGGCGTTAACCTCCTAGTGCCTTCCAAAATCTCGGATCTTCATTACATTCAAAAGGATGGACTGCACGAGGTTCATAGTCCACTACTGGGGGATTATTTTTTAGTTCTTCCCCTTTGTCCTAGTCAAATACTTGTAAGGTGAAAGCATGATATAATTCTTGCGGCCCCCTAGGTTGAAGTCGTTGAAATTCAACGTTGAGATCTTATCTTGCTGCACTCTAACTGCACGTATCCCCTTCGGGAGGTACGTAGTAACCATGGTGTAATCAAAGTCCCTCAAGACACTGTCACGACTCACCGTGCCGACCAAAGGCGGAATGTAATTGGGTAATATGGTCGGGATTAGCTTTGCATTTTCTAGGTCATCTCTGTGCTTGGTTCTTTTCTTTGCTACCGGTTGGGATGGTCTGGATCCTCGAGTAGTTGACGGAGAGGCTTGCACTCCTCTCGTTGATGATTCTTGTACACCCACAAACATTACCCTTTCGAACTTTAATCTTTCATTCATGAGGTCGATGAGTACCTCCTTCACAGACTCTTCGACTGTGCTAAGTTATTCAGACATACACGCTCATGGTTGAATATCTCAGGTTTGAACAGAAACTACTCAATGCAACGGGATGGATGGTGATAGCTCGATGATCAATGCACGAAATTGACTAATCTGTGGGCTCATATAATCACAGTTGGAAAAAGTGTTCTCGGTGCAAGGCTCGATGGAATAAGTAGACAACTAGGTAACGGATCTCTCCAATGGGTGAGAAGCCTTCATCAATGCAGTTATGTCCGTTACAACGCGGTCCCAACGATCTGATGGCGATATTTTTGATCATAAATTTCGTTCTAACCATTCAGGGCATAGATAATTTTAAGGGCGAAATATAGCAAATTGGCGAAATTTTAGAGTTTAAATTTTTGAAGGGGCGAATTTTTATTAAGGTAGTTTTTAAGAAAATAAAAAAATTTAGTCAAAATATTAAACTAAAAAATCTAAATGGTACATCATTAGCACCCTATAAAATAGGAAGAAAATCCGTGCAAAGAGGATTCGCCTTATGGATTTCATGGCTAAATTTCCAATTGGCCTCGAATTTTTAGAATCCAATGTTTTTGGTGAAGAGAATCGCCCAGAGTCCGTAAACCATGGTGTTTTTGGAATTAAATCACCCAGAGTCCATAAACCATGGTGTTTTTGGAATTAAATCGCCTACATATCCTCAAATCAATGCTTTATGGCACAAATTTAGCCAGGTTTTTTTTAAGGGAATGATTTTTCCCATAGATTTTCAGTTTTCCCTGGATTTCCAATTTTTGGCACATATTTCCCTCCAATTTTTATGGAAACTAGGGTTTATAAATTATGGGAAAGGCTTTACATGCTTCCAATCTAAACTCGTTACTCAAACTTGAAGTTGAATCCTCGATCAAGACTGTAGAGGCACACACATTCCTGCAGCTCTTGGATGAATTTCAAGGGA
>JZKD02S0898874.1:186980-198107 GCA_000966675.3 Picea glauca
TAATTGGGGCATATTATATTAGTAATGTTATTTTATTTATGTCGACTTTAGGCCATTAGTTGTAATTATACCTCCTAGTCTCCTATATATACCAAGGAGACATTTTTATTTTGAACCATCTTGTACTTGAACATTTAAGTGGGGTAAAAGGAGGTTGCCCCCTCGAAGAGGCTTATCATCTGAAATTATCTCTTTTTCAAGGTGTTGAGTACTTTTTCTAAGGTTTTCCTATGCTATATTGATATTTGGTTCTTAACAGCTTACGTGATACTCAATCTTACACATTCTAGACAAAACCCATATCTTATAATTTCTATATCTGATACCATCTTCACAGAAACCTAGGTGCAAAATTCCCATTCCAACTAATTTTCTACTAAAAATCGGAGTTTGCCGACTTTCGAAATCTTTGATTTTCTTGGAATCCATCCATCCAAATCAAAAATTGTTTCTATGGGAGTTATATAACATCATTATCCAAAAACCCTTTTGGCCATTTGTCATTTGGAGGTGTGCACACAAGTCAAAAAATGATTTCATGCTCAAGCAAGTACCGAATTGATGCAGAATTGCCCCCCTTTTACTCGATCCTTCACAATTTGATCGATATAGCTTTCACATGGCTGAAAATAGCATAGAATTCCAACCTTTATTTGACTCAAACCAATCAGTAATTCATGTGATATGGATGATGCATGTCCAAAATTGTTAATTATTTGGGTTGGTTGTCATTGATGTTAACCCTTGAAGAATGTCTGGTAGCACAAAGGTTTGGGTAATGGACCCAAGTTTGTTTAATGTATAATGGTATGGGTTTTAATATATTTGAGGGTAAGAATATTCTATATGGATAGTACATGTCATTCCATTTCTGGTGGTATGTGGAACGTCACATAACTCCTCACGGTTAGAGAGTTATGGCCATGTGAAGTTGGAGAACCCTCATGAGTCATCTRGAAGCCCCAAAAGGTCAAAGTAGTCAAAGTGGTTGCAAAGAAGAAATTATTTAAATAATAAAGTGAAGTGATGAGTGTGCTATAATTCAAAGTGGATACAAAAGAAATTATTTAAATAATAAAGTTAAAGGAGAAATTACTAAGTGGACAAGTGGTTAGAAGTGGGTTAGCTCTAAAATAAACAAAGTGTGTTAAGATGGTTAGAAGGTAACCCCTCGAGGAAGCTACATGAAAGTATAAATAAGAGGAAAGAATCTCTCATTTTAATCACACTTGAGCATATTGAATATCTACAATTGATTGAGGTAATCAAAGGATATCTAAGCCAAATTTCAAAGAGAAGGTAAGTAAAGAAGGCCAAAATTCAAGGGAGAATAAATTATTTTGATGATGCTTTCTAAGGTATGTTATTTACAAGTCATCTCACCATTTTCACAATAATTTTTTTTCTAGAATGATTCAGACTGTGAAATTGGGAGGCTGTTGAGGAAACATATCCAAGTAGTTGTGATAAAAATTTCAGTTTGTGAGTTGTTGTATTTTTGGATTTACACTCCGTGGAAAATAAGGTTTGTGGCTAGTCTTGAAACTAGTCTAAAACAGGTGTTTTGGGTAAAAACGTCATAAATTCTTTATAATAGATCCAAATTTAGTAAGACAAAATGTATTGGTTAGAGTACAGTCTGTAGTATTATTTTTACCATTTTCAGATCCATTCAACAAATATTCTATGCGGGGCATGATCTACAAGTTCACTCTCTAGAATAAGCTAGAATTCAACAAGGTATGTCATTTTTTCTATAACTCCTTTTCTGAGAGGTTCCAAGTAGTCAAACCTGGAGGAATTGCATAAAAAAAACTGAATAACAATGTGTACTATTTTCAAATATTTATTCATTACAGGAACATAGTTATGATTATTTCAAGTTAGGGTTTTTGACTAATCCAAAATTAGTCATGTGAGACTAAAGTAAAGTTTGATGAAAATGCTAGTCTCTTTTGGTTAAAGTTAAGGAAGGTTTGTAGGTATGTGATCGTATACACCAGGTGTTACACATTATTTTGGTCACTCTAGTGATGTCTCTACAGTTATGTGTTCAGGCTCTCATAAGGACCTTTTGCCTGAGAAAAGTGATTGTTGTCTTCTTCTACAAAACATATTTTTAAGATGAGTTTGCAGACTGCATATATTGTAGGGTGAAATAACCCTGATTCTCGCAGGCTACTCTATACTTGGATTGCGAGGGGTTCGCAATTTGCTCTATAAGTAGGGTGTGAACCTACTTCAAATCTTAAAAGGAAGAAGAGGTTACAAAGGTTCTAGAAGGGGATCTTCTAGAAAATGAGATGGCATTTGCATGGTTGGCATCCTACTAACTTCTCAGATTTAGTGGGATCATCCTCATTCTTTTAACCATCTCTCCTTCTTCTATATAATGAAAGGTTTCTCAAGGAAGAGGTTAAGAAAGATTGAATAGAAAATTGATGAAAGAATAGATTCAGAATTGTGTGAGGAATCTTGTTTGAATTGATGCTTGAGGCCTCCATTTGTCTATCAAGCCATAGTGGATCTTCTACATGCAAGTGTGGAGCAAGGGTGTGTGTTGGAATGGAGGATCACTGAAAGGAAGCTTGCAACATCAAGGAAATCTGGTTGTATCTTCTACTTTCATTTAATATAAATACAGTGGCATGTCCCTTTCCCATAAAATCACTCTTATTTTATTACATGACTCCTTGATCACATGTTTAGGTCTTCATTGAATATATTATTGTTTCTTTCACCTTGGTCGATTTGTGTCGTTGTAGATCTGATATTACAAGTCTACCAAAGAGAAGCAGGGACAACAGAGACATAAGGAAGAGATATCTAAAGGTATGTCATTTATTCCTTCTTCAATGATAAATTCATCGATTGTAACTTAGGGGAAGTGTCATGTCCTGTCCTATTTTGTTCTATATCTAGGTGGATCTAGGGAGATCTGTTAATGTCTGCATATACTGATTTATCCAATAACAAAATTGGCGACTCTGATCGCAAGTAGAGGCGGTGGACTTCCTATGAGTGAGTATGTTCGTCAATATTGTGTTCCCGAGGCGGAGAGAAGCAAGGGTAAATTCACCATATGGGGTGTCCAAGATCTGACCTTATGGACTATCTTGTTTACCATTGCACACATGGTCGGGAGTGTGGCTCTGCACATGGTTCTCCAGAGATATTTCCAGTATGCAATAGAGTGCACAGAGCCTAGAGTTTTCAATTGGTCAGACGCGGTTCTCCGCAGTATGAAGAGGCAACTAAATAAGTGAAAAAGGGGTAACCTAAAATAGTTTGGGTACGGGTCAATTTTGGTGTCATTATTCCTTGAGAGGATCCCACTACTGTGTCTATAGGTAGATTAGGGTTTATTGGCCCCACAGGATCTGAGGATGATGAGGTGGTGTAACCTCATGGCTCGGCCGTAGCATGCCCTATAATCAAATATAATGATTTGTTTTTTGACTGGTTGAGGCCCCAGATGTTGATGATTGATGATTATGCATATGCCAGCTTGGATTTCCAAGGAGATCCATATTTGGTTCTGCCTGAGGATGCTCAGTGGGGTGAATTAGGTAAGAAGTACACTTTTTGTTTTTTTGTTTTTTAATGTTTTTTGCAAATTTTATTATGTAAAATGTTTTTATGTTTTCGATCCAAGGATTAATCAAAAATTTATTTTGACGACATAGATGTGGGGACATATCGACCTCCAGGAACATCTCTCATTCAGAGACGAGGAGA
The DNA here is from genome assembly GCA_000966675.3 of Picea glauca. Classification (NCBI taxonomy): domain Eukaryota; kingdom Viridiplantae; phylum Streptophyta; class Pinopsida; order Pinales; family Pinaceae; genus Picea; species Picea glauca. The sequence continues at coordinate 190,719 of JZKD02S0898874.1, forward strand.
ATTGGCTCCAGTGGCAAGATGGGATGCTGAGGACTATGAGGCAATTGAACAGAACTTAGAGGGACTGACTGCAGATGTCCCGAACATCTCTATTGGGGAGATCCTGAGGTACTATCAGGGCCATATTGTGGGTGTGTCTCAGTCTCTTAGTCAACTGCTCCATAGGGTAGCCCGAGCTATTGTATGTCACCATGATCATCATCCATGATGCTAAATTTTAGAATCCATGGACTTCATAGTTTGATATTTTGGTCTTTGGAAAAAAACGGTTGTAAAACTTTTGATCGTTATATATATATATATATGCGGTTTCTACCAACTTATTTTGTTTTGTATAATACATGTGATGTTTGATTGGTTTTATAAAATTCTCAGATATCTGTCTAACACATAATTAGCTAAAGCATCAGTCAATGTATTTAGACATCTAGGAATGTGTTGATATTCGATATAATCAGAAGAACATTCCAAGAGGCGAATTCATAGATATACCTACAATAAAGTAGGACTTAAGATAGCATAGACATTAATTAACTATAGCACGACTAGCTGTGAATCAAGTCCTATAACTAGGTGGTGGATACCAAGCGAAATAGCATTAGTCAACAATTCGATGATGACACTATATTCTGCGATATTATTGGTTGCATGACCAAGGCAAACACCTCGTAGACGGATAAGTTCGTTTGTAGGTGCATAAATTTCCCATGCAGCAAAAGCAAGGTTCTTTGTACTACAACTAGCGCCATCGGTGAAGCCAATGTGGGGTAGCAAAGACTCCGACATCTGGAAACCAAGCACAATGCAAGGTAAGCGGTCAAGGGTAGAAACCAAATAACGAAAAAGCACACAAAAGTATGATACAATAAAATACAAGCACTCATGCACAGATGATCTAAGCATAGTACTTCTTTAAGTAAAGCCCATTTCTGGGTTCACTCAAAGGGATACCATCATAGCCCACTAACTCGTAGGCTCCTTTCTCCAACACTCATCTGATGATATAAGGACCTCACCACATAGCCTCAAATTTTCCTGCTCCTAGAAAATCTTGATCTTGTTCATAAAGGAGAACTAGATCACCTTCAGAGAAAATGCGTGGCTTGACATGTTTGTGATATTGGGCTTTGACGTGTTTCTTCTGGGTTTCTATAACTAGGGTGGCATCACGACGGGTTTCGTCTAGTTGCATAAGATACAACAGACGTTCTTCTTCAGCAGAAGTGTTTGGGAGAAGTTCAACGGATAGCTTTAGAGACGGTATCTCACATTCAATCGGAAAGATGGCTTCTAAACCATAATCTTGGAAAGGTGTAAACCCGGTAGCATACTTGACGGATGTCTGGTAAGCCCACAATGTTGAAAACAACATTGTGTGCCAACTAGTTTTGTGAATCCCTATTATTCGCCGAAGCATGGTAATGAGGACATTGTTTATTGCTTCAACCTAGCCATTGTCCTATGGGTAATAGGGTGTTGAGTTTTCATGGCGAAGACCCAACTTTTCAATGATTTCTGACATCATGAAGTTTCTAAAGTGGCTACCGTGATCAGTAACAATAGCTTGAGGAACACCAAACCGAGCAATGATGTGATTGAATATGTATAGTGTTGCAGTCTTTCCAGTATTATCAAATGTAGGCATCGCCTCGACCCATTTCATAAAATAATCTATGGCTACAATAATGTATCCATGTCCCCCAACCAAGTGAGGGTGACATGTCATGAAATCGATACCCCATTTCACAAAAGGTCCAATGGAGACTACAAGGTGTAGAGGAGCAGGGTATGATCATATTTTGTTGTTGTATGTTTGGCAAACGTGGCATTTTTGGACAATGATAATACAATCATTGAATAAAGAAGGCCAAAAATACCCATCTCATAAGATGTTTTGGGAAGTAGCATACCCAGACATGTGACCACCACATGCTCCATAATGGCAGTCATTCAAGGCTTTCTCGGCTTCGTCAAATGTGAGGCATTGTCAAAAAACAGAGTCAATCCCAGGATGATAAAGAGCATCACCGAGGATAATATACTGACGGTCTTGGTAATGTATTTGATGGTGGTCAATGCTAGAAAAATCGGGTCGGAAAGTCTAAGTCTAGAGATATATAATGATATCCCCATACCAAAGGTCATCAAAACTATTCAGAAAAGGGATTCATCGGGTAATGAATCCTCTGCTACATTTTTCGTCTCAGAACAAGGAAGGTCACATATCAATTTGGAAAACACCATGGATTTTTTGGACTTAGCGCGTTCGAATTCTAAGTCAAACTCTTGGATTATTACGATCCATTTGGAGTATTTTCCCCCTAGAAATCGGCATGTAAGAATGTGTTGCATAGGGTTGTAGTTGGAAATCACAGTAGTCTTACATAAAAAGATATAGTGTCAGAAACGTTGAACAACTAAGGCCAGTTTTTCAACATGTAAATACTTGGTTTTAGTAGTCGTGAGACTCTGAATCAAATAATAAATGACATGTTCATCATGAGAATCATCCTCCTGGACTAGAACCATAGAAATGGTATAGTCTGAGGCTGTGAGATACAGGAAATAATCTCGACTGTAATTGGGTGGGAAAAGTAGTGGGGTGCAGGTTAAAGTCAGTTTTAAAGCGTCAAAATCTTTGTTGGCAGTGGTATCCCATACAAACTCATAACCTTTCTTGAGCAGTCGAGTAAATCTGAGGGTTAACTCAGCGTAGTTTGGGATGAAACGATGTAGAAAGTTTGCCTTCCCTTGCAAACTTTGTAGCTAGCGAAGTGAGGAAGCAGGAGGGAGATTGAGAATTGCCTAGACCTTCAAAGGATCTACCCTGATCAGTTGACGTGAAACAATAAAGCCTAGAAGGTGGTCGGATTCTACACAAAAAACATATTTGTGTGGGTTTAAGCATATACGGTAAAACCGATATTGAAGGAAAATGGCTCATAGGTGTGTTGGATGATCTACACGATGCATGGAATGAGTCGGTAGGTCATAGAGATATGGTTTGCAAGGTGCTTTATATCATGAAAGGCATAAGACATAGCACATTGAAAAGTCACATCGGCATTCTTTAAACCAAAGGGTAGTTTCCGGTAGGCAAAAGTGCCCCAAGGACAAATAAAAGCGGTCTATGTCACAAAGAGAATATTTCACTCCCATCACAATCGTTGATGATCTGGTCGACGAAGGGGGTGGGAAAGTTGTCTTTAGGACAATTTTTGTTAATATCCTTATAATCAACACACACACGGATCGTACCTTGTTTCTTGTTAACCGGAACAAGATTGGAAACCCAGTCAGTTAGAGCCAGAGGGTAAATAAAGTCAGCTTTAAGAAGTTTCTCAACATCAAGATTGATAGCAACTGCTTTACACAGGTGGACCGAATGAAGTCGTTGCCAGACAGTTTTAGTGCCCGGGTATGTCTTAATCTCATGTACAACAATGTCAGGGTCAATACCCGGAATTTCTTCATAGCTCCATGCAAAGACGTCATGCAATTCTTGAAAAAGAGACTTGTAGGTGACAACTTCATCATGGGAACACGAAGCTCCAATATGCACATTTTCGAAAACTCCAGGTTTAATGGATATGTTGAGGGGGATGGTGGGTGAGATATTACTTAAGTTCCCTTCATATAACACATCATGTGTAGACTCATGAATGGTAGAAATGACGACAACAGTCGACATAGTCGAGATCCGTTGGTAACTCTCAATGATGTGTTGTTCTAGAAAGAGAATGGAGCGATGATGTCCATCGTCCGAAGGGGTATATTCTATGGACATAACAGACATAATCATCTCATCTATAGGAAAAATGACACGGAATGGATCCAGAGATAAATCACCAAGAGAGGCGGTAGAAGGGGTTGTTGATTGAATGTCTTGATAAGCAGATTCGACTGGACTCAAAGGCATTTGGTCGCCATAGCAAAGATGATCACTGGGGTTGGGTACTATCCATGGGTCATAAGACGCAGGGGTTTCTCGAACAGAGGTGAAAATCATGTTGATCAAGGTGACAAAAAGATGTGGAACATCGGGTGGTGGAATGGGGAAAGTACCCATCAAAGAGGAATATTTAAGAAGACCCACACCGACATTCTCATATCCAAGGGGTGTTTTCACAATGAAAGGTACATTGCTGGTACGTGTATCATAGTTAAAGAAGGCCAATTGGTCCACTGTAATTACTTTTCCCTGATGTGGGAAACATATGACATGGAAAAGAGTGGACACAACTGCATGCATGGAATCGATCCAGCTACGACCAAGTAAAAGGTTGTAATCGAGAGGAGCGTCAAAGACCTCAACTTCAATGTTGACCATTTTTCCTTCTAACATAATAGGCAACAAAGGGAGGACACTGTAAGTCTTAAATCCAGAGCCATTAAAGGCTTTGAGCGTGTTGTGTGACTTGGTTAAGGGAAGAGATTCGATGGCTTTACAACAGGCAATAGACATGACACATGTCGAGGCACCCTCATCAATAACTTTTCTACAAATGTTCTTGTCGGAGACAATAACTTGTATTTGGAATGTGAGTTGAGGGGGTAACCTTGGAATGTGATCTTTCAAGTCAAAAATTATTAAATTTGTATCCATAGGGCCGATTCCACCAATGGCTTTCAACAGTGCCTTTCGTTGTATAGGACAAATCTGAAGGACTTCGAGGGCTGACATCATTGATGGTGCTTGGGCCAGATCTTCTACAATACTGTATTTCTGGGCAGCACGCGCATGAGGATTGAAAGCAGACTTTTGAACAACACCCTTTGGGGGAGGACGAAGAACTGTATCTAGGCTTGGTCATTTGAGATGAAGAGGACCATTGGTAGGTGGAGTCGAGGGAGATGTTTGGACCAGCGAAGGAGGTATTTCATCAACCTTATCTTTGGAGGAAGAATAATATTTGGCTCGAGTGGTAAGTGTGATGTCATTCTTCTTTGAATCACCTGTACACATTAAGACATAGGATGTAGTGGAGGGGGAAGGTTGGCCATGAATGACCAATTGGGCCTGCTGTTGAGAAGGGAAGGGTTGTGACAACATGGTTGGGGTAGGCGGTTTCGAGGTCCCTTGAAGGAACTTAGTAACCTCAACTCGTCTTGGACAATCCTTAGTGTAGTGATCATCACCACATATGAGACAAGGGTATCGGGGTTTGTGCTTATCCTTATCATCAACAAGTTGTGTTTTGGTCTTCTCAGATTGTGGATTATTTTTATCCTCCTTATTCTTACCCTTCCCTTTTTTGGATTTATTCTTTCCAGCAGGGGTAGATTGAACAGAGTTCACCTCAGAAATCTTGTCGGCGGGAGGAGTAGGAGATGGAGCATGTTGAACATTAGAAGCAACGGACTTGGGTTTGGTGGTAGAGGCTTATGTAGAATGGGGTTGGGAATGGAAAGTGCCAATCACACCATCAGCTGCATGAGAAGAAACAGGAGTATTTGAAGTAGCAGTAGTAGAAGGACGAGGTGTGTCAGGGAGTAAATCATAAAGAGTACCCGTTTATGAGTAAACGAGGTCAAGGTATTGAGCATGATTGATCACCTATTCTTCTGTGACAACTCCACCCATGGTGATGTCATGAGTGATATCATTCATGAATTATTTCATGAACCACTCTGCCAATAACTGATCAGGAATATTGAGTTTGATGAGACATTGCCTCCGTCGCCACTCATGAATGTGATTAGAGATATGAGTGGCTTTGGTTTGTTTGAAAGATATCAAAATTTTGGTTCCCATTTCGTAACGGATCGGTAACTAGTAGTGGGTGAGGAAATCCATGGTGAGGGTGTTAAAGTCAATGAAGAAACCTTGTGGTAATTCTATATACCACTTCATGGAGAAACCCCTGAGAGTTCGTTGAAAAAGACGTAATTGAATAGAGTCATCCATCAAAGAATTGGTGAACACCAAAGGTGGAAATTCATTACATGATTGTTCAGGTCCTCTCCCGGTTTACCATCAAACTTAAGAATGTCAGATGGTAGTTTGGCTGGTATGACGGGCCATTGAGGAGAGTGACTAATAGGATCATTTAAAATTCTAGACAGACCAGGGAGGTCCAGGGTGGTTAAGAAGGGTAATTGTCTATTCACATGGGGATATTGGTGACTTTGGGGAGGAAGTCTCGTAGGTATACCAGTAGGACCATAAGAATTTTGCATATAATGTGAATATCCGGGAAGATTTGGTTGTTGTCATGGAGGCATGTAATTTATAGGGTTGTATTGGTTGACAGAGCTAGCTTGAGGTTGTTGCACCCCAGTCGATTAAGGATTATGTTGGATAAGATGGTTCCAATACTGGGCCAAGGCTGCAAGTATATTATGTCCATAGGGTGGGGTAGGTGGGTGTTTCCCTCCAATTGGGGGTTGCGTCCCAATTGGGATTTGACCTCCAAAAGGGGATTACGTTCAGCCTCCAGGGTGAAATTGCCCGCCAACAAGAATCTGGTAATTAGGTGTGAAAGACTGGGTGGTGCCACTAAGGTCGGTTCCTCCGATAGGGGATGGAAGAGACCCTTTGGAAGGGGGTTGAGGAAGTGTCGGAATAAAACCAGGAGCAAGATGGTGCCCAGAAGGAGTGGAAATTCCAAGAGTCTCAGATGGGATTTATGTAGGAATGGGAATAGAAGTATTCAATGCATGAAATCCAGGGGGAAGTGTTGGGGTGAGTCTGGGCGAAAGTGGCATGCCAATGGGGGCTTGGCTAGCCACCATATTCCTGGTGTGAATATTTGTAGTATCTAGGACCATTGTATAATGGGCCATTTGAAGGGGGGATAGTCAAGATATGGTCGGCTGGCTGAGCATCTGAACCAGTGAAATAATAGGTAGTAGTAAAATGTATCGCATCTGGATAGGATGTTTTGAGTGGCTCAGGTGTGACAGTGATATCAACACCTGCTCCTGAGCCAAAGAGATCATGTCTAAAGATTCCAGTAGTCCAAAAAGGATCCTGACCTTCAGGGCCTGTGAAAGGTCCGGTTGGTAATCCAGAAGACTCAACAACAATTTCTCCGGATGAATTCACTCGAACAATACATCTCACAGAGTCGGGAAGAAGTCGCAAGCCCTCTAGAGAATCGCTAATTCGAAATTATTCTAAATAGTCAGTTATTTCCACGTGTGGAGTGGAAATGTTTTGGACTTCACTCTATTGAGGAGAGCCCTCCGGTGAGTTGGTAGGCAAGGGTTGAGAACCTTCCATATCTTCTAGGGGTATTCCTTGCATTCTATGTGAGCAGTGTGGAGGGTCAATGGTGATCAAGCTAAAATCTTACGAAAGAAATTCTATGGCCAACTTATGGAAACAAACAACATGTGCTAGTAAAATCTAGGTATCAAAACCAAGCAAACAAGACCTTCCTATTC